>JAADXW010001134.1:0-11735 GCA_023337975.1 Phytopythium ostracodes
GCAAGCGGAGCTTCCTCCGAGGACATGCGCAGTCCGGCTGCACTCAGTTACGCTTCGGGTCAGGCCATGATGGCGTACGGACCCCAGGCGTTGCACGAAGACATTGCCGCCAAGGTTGAGAGCGCACTCGGCCGCGGATTCCCGCACATGACGGTGCGCTTCCGTCACGTGTCGCTGACAGCGGACCTCGTCACGGCGCACGATCGCGACGCAGACGAGCTGCCGACGCTGCCCAACCACGTGCTCAAGAAGATCAAGGGCGTCTCGCGCAAGAATCACTCCGTCCGCAAGCACATCCTGCGCAATGTGACGGGCACGTTCCGTCCAGGGACGCTGACGCTCGTGCTCGGTCAGTCTGGCTCGGGCAAGTCCGCGCTCATGAAGCTACTGAGCGGTCGGTTCCCGATCGACAAGGAGATTCGCGTCGAAGGTGACATGACGTACAACGGCGTACCGCGGGAGCAGATCAAGAAGCGGCTGCCGCAGTTCGTCTCGTACGTGACGCAGACGGACGTTCATTTGCCAACACTCACCGTGAAAGAAACTCTGGCGTTCGCACACGAGTGCTGTGGCGCCGACCTGCCGCCGCGTGCTGAAGAACTGCTGACCAAAGGTACGCCAGAGGAGAATGCTGCGGCACTCGGAGCGGCACGCAGCATCTTCAAGCACTACACCGACATTGTGATCCAGGAACTCGGCCTCGAATACTGCCAGCACACCATCGTCGGCAATGCGCTACTTCGCGGCGTCTCTGGCGGCGAGCGTAAGCGTCTCACCACGGGCGAGATGGCCTTCGGACTCAAGTACGTGACGCTCATGGACGAGATCAGCACTGGCCTCGACAGCGCCGCGACCTTCGATATCATCAGTACGCAGCGCAGCCTCGCCAAGAAGCTGCACAAGACTGTCATCATCTCGCTGCTGCAGCCGTCGCCCGAGGTGTTCGCGCTCTTTGACGATGTGCTGGTACTCAACGCCGGTGAGGTCATGTACCACGGGCCAACGGGCGAAGCGGCCAACTACTTTGCGTCGCTGGGCTTTGTGTGCCCGCCGACGCGCGACGTCGCTGACTTCCTGTGTGACCTGGGCACTCCGCAGCAGAAGCAGTACGAGGCGCCTCTTTCGGTGCCGGTTTCTGTCACGAACAACACCATCAGCTCTGACAACGACAACAAGCAGGAGCGCAGCCTTCGACAGCATCCACAGACGGCCGACGAGTTCGCCGAGTGCTGGGTGCAGTCCGCTCTGTACCAGGAGCTTGAGCGTGAGTCGAACGCCGATGCCGATGCGACGGACGCTGACGCGTGCGCCATCAACGAAGCCAACGCCATGTTCATGGACCCTGTGCGGGAGTACTACCAGGGCTTCTGGGCCAGCACATGGACGCTCATCAAGCGGCAGATGCTGCTCACAAAGCGTAACACGGCTTTCCTCAAGGGCCGCGCACTGCTGGTCGTGCTCATGGGCTTCGTTTTCTCGAGCTTGTTCTACCAGATGGACTTGGCCGACACGCAGGTGACCATGGGTGTCATCTTCGCGTCCGTGCTGTTCCTCGGTCTCGGACAAGCTTCCATGCTCACGAGCTTCTTCAACTCGCGCGCCGTCTTCTACAAGCAGCGCCGAGCCAACTTCTACCGTACCTCAGCGTACGTGCTGGCTTCATCGGTGAGCCAGATCCCGCTCGCACTCCTCGAGGCAGTCATCTTCGGCTCTGCGGTCTACTGGTTCGCCGGCTTCGTGCACGCTGTGGTGCCCTACATCGTGTTCCTGCTGTCGCTGCTGCTGGTTGTGCTCGTGTTCCTCGCGCTCTTCTTCTTCCTCGCGGCAGTGTCGCCAGATCTTCACATTGCCAAGCCTGCGGCCATGGTCTTCCTGCTGCTCTTCATCCTCTTTGCTGGCTTCATCGTGAGCAAGGACCAGCTTCCCGACTGGCTCATCTGGCTGTACTGGATCGACCCTGTCGCGTGGGCTGTAAGAAGCGCTGTCGTCTCGCAGTACCGACACCATGACCTCGACACGTGCGTGTATGACGGTGTCGACTACTGCGCTAAGTACGGCGGGCTCACCATGGGCAAGTACGCACTCAGTCTCTTCGACGTGCCGAGCGACAAGGGCTGGGTCTGGTACGGCATCATCTTCATGGTCGCCAGCTACGTGTTCTTCATGGTGCTCGCCTACATCGTGCTCGAGTACCACCGGTACGAGCGTCCGGAGCATATTTCGCTCTTCAACCACGAGCTGCGCCAACAAATCGCGGCCGCGAGCAGCGACCAGGACGAGGAGGATGCGTATGCGCTCGCTACAACTCCGCGATCGTCCGAGACTGACAAGCACGGCGGCGACAACGGCGTGGTGGTGGTCCCCATCCATGACGAAGGTGTCAAGGTGCCGCCTGTCACGGTGGCGTTCCGCGACTTGTGGTACACTGTCAACGTCCCTGCTGACGGCGAGGAGCCTGCGCACTCGGTCGATCTGCTCAAGGGAATCACGGGCTTCGCTCTTCCAGGAACCATCACGGCGCTCATGGGTGCGACGGGAGCTGGTAAGACGACGCTCATGGATGTGGTTGCTGGTCGCAAGACGGGTGGCACCATCAAGGGATCCGTACTGCTGAACGGCTTTGAGGCTTCGGACCTGGCGGTGCGCCGATGCACCGGCTACTGCGAGCAGATGGACGTGCATTCGGAAGCGTCGACGTTCCGAGAGGCGCTCACGTTTAGCGCCTTCCTGCGTCAGAGCGCCGACGAACCGCGCGAACGCAAGCTCGCGTCTGTCCAGGAATGTCTCGACTTGCTGGCTCTCAACGAGATCGCCGACCAGATCATCCGCGGCAGCAACATGGAGCAAATGAAGCGTCTCACCATCGGTGTGGAGCTCGCGGCGCGTCCAAGTGTGCTTTTCCTTGACGAACCGACGAGTGGACTGGATGCGCGCTCGGCGAAGGTCATCATGGACGGCGTCCGCAAGGTCGCCAACTCGGGCCGCACGGTGCTGTGTACGATTCACCAGCCGTCGCTCGACGTCTTCTCGCTGTTTGACAACTTGCTGCTGCTCCAGCGCGGCGGCGAGATGGTTTACTTTGGCGAGCTCGGCGAAGGAAGCCGCGCTCTCATCAACTACTTTGAAGAACTCCCCAACGTGCCGCGCATCCGATCTGGGTACAACCCGGCCACGTGGATGCTCGAGGTGATTGGTGCAGGTGTCAACAAGCAGCACGCTCAGCGCCAGCAGCAGCAGCAGTTAGAAGCCGACGACGTGAGTGTGAGCGCCTCGAAGGACGTCGAGTTGCAGGACTTCGCTCGGATCTTCAAAGTGAGCGCAGCTAAGCGTGCTTTGGACGAACGACTGGAAGAAGCAGGTCTGTTCCGCCCGTCGGAGACGCTCAAACCTGTGACGTTCGCCCGCAAGCGTGCAGCGACGAGTGCGACGCAGCTCCGCTTCCTCATGCAGCGCTTCAACGCGGCCTACTGGCGCACGCCGTCGTACAACTGGACACGGCTCATGATCGCGCTCTTCCTCGGCCTGCTCTTCGGCCTCGTGTACGTGAGCGCCGAGTACAAGACGTACCAGGGCATCAACGGCGGCCTTGGCATGGTGTTCCTTTCGACTATCTTCATCGGCATTGTGTCTTTCATCAGCATCCTGCCGCTCGCGTTCGAGGAGCGTGCTGCTTTCTACCGTGAGCGCGCGTCACAGACGTACAACACGCTCTGGTTCTTCATCGCCTTCTCGGTCGCTGAGATCCCGTACGTGCTCGCCAGCGCGCTCGTGTTCACGGTGCTCTTCTTCCCCATGGTCGGCTTCACGGGCTTCTCAACTGCTGTCGTCTACTGGGCCAACGTCGCGCTGCACATCCTGTTCCAGGCGTACCTGGGCCAACTGCTCATCTTTGCCCTGCCGAGCATCGAAGTGGCGGCCATCATCGGTATCCTGTACAACGCGCTCTTCCTCATGGTCTCGGGCTTCAACCCGCCGACGCTGCAGCTGCCGACCGGATACAAGTGGCTGTTCAACATCTCGCCGCAGCGCTACGCGTTCGCCATCCTGTCGGCGCTCGTCTTCGGCGAGTGCTCCGAGGAGACCGAGAAGGAGATGGTCATGGCGAGCTACCAGGGCCTCCCCATCGACCTCTCGGGCGAGCCACTCGGCTGCCAGATCGTGCAGAACGCGCCCGCGAGCGTCGGCCAGGCGCCCATCAAGGAGTACATCGACGCCGTGTTCAGTATCAAGCACGAGCATATCGGCGAGTACGTGGGCATCACGGTCGCCATGATCGTCGTCTTCCGCGTGCTCACCGTGCTCGCCATGCGTTACACCAACTACCAGCACCAGTAGATTCGTCGTGGGCCGCGCTTCAGCTGCAGGACTTGTGTTGCTGTTGCCAGACCATATCGAACGCTGGAGTGACTCGTGTCGGCATCAAACAGCCCAGCGATGCATACATACGTCTCGGACATACATAATACACCATTACCTTTGGTAGAAATGCTGCCGCCGCCGCTTGTAGGCGCGGCCTTTCTACTGGCGTTTCTTGTCGTCGTCAAGCTTGCGCCGACACTCGTGGCTGCTCCGCTTGCTCTCATCCGTAGGACGGACTGCGTCTTCGTTGCGGGTCACGGCCACGGTGCGCTGGAGGACTTAGGCGTCGGCGCCCAAGGCTTGAACGGACGCCATGCCGCTCCATGCTCCTTGTCCATTGCTGCTCGTTGCACTTTCTCAATACGGCATCGTTGTGGTAAATTCCGCACTGAGCAATGCTCCTGCCTGCCAGGCAGTGCCTAAAAGGTTGCCTCTTATTCTGGGATAGCCGTTCCCTGGAAGGGGGGCTGCTACCAACCCGAATCGGCTTATTTCGTCTGAAGCCGAATCAGTGAAGCCGAAAACGTGAAGCCAAAAACATGAAGTCTCCCGTTAAAGTTAACTATTATCAATATGCGCTCGAAAATACTCAGAAAAAATAGCTTTATTGAGAGAAAGTGTCTCCAAGTTTCTTCGCTTAAGTATTCATTTGGAGCAAGAATCAGATATGCCTCAGAAATTTAGAATGGATGACTAGAGGATCGGATCTTTCCGAGGCAATTTGCTTGGAAAATTACTCGCTGCGTTCTGAATAAAGACCAGCACAAAACACAGAAAAGATGGAGACAAGCTATCGGTACTCTCGCAAATTCGAGTCGAGAGGCCGGCCCGCGCGCTACAACAACCATCGAGCTGCCCGCCAAGATCGCCGTTAGGCGATCGGCGGGCAGTACGGTGATTATTGCTAGTTACCAGCGGGTGACCAGACAAAGATCGGAGGAGGCGTGAATGTGTCGGGAGGCCAAAAGGCGCGGATCGCGCGTGCTACTTGGACGCGAGCATTTACATCGGACGCGAGCACTTACATTCTGGACTCGCCCCTTGCGGCGGTCGACGCGATCGTGCAGAACGAGATCTTGCAGAAGTGTATGCTGGGTCTGCTGCGCAACAAGACCATCATCTTGGTCACGCACAACCCGGACATCATCGCGTTCAAGCACATTACCCGCGCCGTGGCGATCAGTGAGGTTAGCTCCATCGTGGAGACACATGAAGTGGAGGTGGGGGCTCGACCCGATTGCTCGCCGCTTGTGTTGCTCCTTGCAGCCTCCACCTATCTCCAGACGGACTTCTTGACGTCCTAACTCGCTGGCACCGCTGTCGACGCAGAGGACTATATCACGGCCGCGATGATCGATGAGCGCGATTCGAGTGAAAACGCTGGCCCAAGCGCTGAAGAAATCAGTCAGCTGAAAGACGAGATCGCTCTCATGTCGCCTTCCAAGCAGCCTCAATTGACGCCGCGTTACAGGTCAACCGTCATAGAGGCAAACGTTGACGGAGAGGTGTCACGCCACAAGAATACTGATCTCGACGAGGACGAGGAAGACGATCGCGATCGCGATCAAGGGGAGACGGGTAAGCTGATTATCGAGGAGGAGCGGTCGGAGGGACGCGTGGGCATGCACGTGTTCGCGGCGTACTACCACGCTATAGACGGGTTCCCTACCGTGACGACCATCCTCTTGTCGCAGGTTGCCTTGCATGGTCTCAGATCGGCAGCGACTTCTGGATCAGCTCGTAGTCAAACGATGCTGCCAAGGCGAGCAGTGGTGACGACAGCTCCAAGTCGGATGCGGAGAACACGGTGTACCGTCTCGCGACCTACTTTTCTCTTGGACTGTTGGCTGCAGGAATGGTGCTGATTCGCACGCTGGTCATCACGTTTTACGGCATGGAGGCAGCCAAGAATCTGTTCGACCGCATGACAACGCGCTTCTGCACGCTCCGATGCGCTTCTTCGACGTGAACCCGATCGGCCGTATTCTGACGCGCTACGGGGGTGACGTGACTGCCGTTGATATGCAGATCCCGTTCAAGTTTGGCACGCTCGCCGCGAACTTGTTCTCGGTCGGCTGCAGCGCCGCGACCGCCGCACTCGTGATCCAGTGGAAAGGTTTACTGTTGTTACCCGTTGTCTACTTGTACGTGAAGCTTGGCGGATTCTACATCCAGCCAGCGCGTGAGCTTCAGTGACTGCTGCCGACGACATGAGCGCCCATCTTGAACTATTTGTCCGAGACCATCGACGGCGTGAGCACTGTGCGCGCATTTGGAGCGCGCCAGGTGCAACGCTTTTGGACCGAGAACAACGCCAAGCTGGACGGCAACCACATCATTTGGTATGCGCAGCTGTGCACGTCGCAGTGGTTCTCGCTGCGCATCCAACTGCTCGGATTCATGCTGCTTCTCGTGGTGACGTTGTCGCTTGTTCTGCTAAAAGATATGCTGGATGTGGCAGTGATCGCGCTGGCCTTCTCCTACGCACTCAAGGTGTCAACCAATTTGGAGAGCATTATCAGCGTGCTGACGCGCATCGAAACCGTGATGATAAGCCCCGAGCACATGCAGCAGTGCATCGACATTGCGCAGGGGCCGCCGCACCGCGTGACGACAACGGACATTGTTGTGTCAAACGAGAACTGGCCGTCTACTGGTGCGATTGCCTTCCACAGGGTTTCCTTACGGTACAAGCCTAGCGACCCACTAATGCTCTGTGACGTCAGCTTCTATACTCCAGGAGGCGACAAGACCGGCATCGTTGGACGCACTGACGCGGGCAAATCCAGCCTCACCAGGTCGCTCTTCCGCATCAACGAGCTCGCCGCCGGCGTCATCACCATCGACGGCGTCGACATCAGCAAGCTCGGACTCATCACGCTGCGCGAGAAACTGACCATCATCCCGCAGGTGCCGGTGTTGTTCAAGGGTTCGCTGCGCAGCTACCTGGACCCGTTCGACGAGTTCACGGACGACCAATTGTGGCGCTCGCTGGAGCGGGTGGGTCTGCATGACCGCGTGGCATCGGACGAGTTGAAGTTGTTATTGTTGGTGGAGGAGAACGGCGAGAACTTCAGCGTGGGCGAGCGTCACATGCTGTGCATGGTGCGCGCGTTGTTGCGTAGGTCTCGCATCGTGGTGTTCGACGAGGCGACGGCGGCGATCGACCACGAGACGGACCAGAAACTGCCGCGCGTGATCCGTGCGGCGTTCCGCGAGTCGCCGGGGCTGACGATCGCGTATCTTCTGGACACGATTCTGGACTCGGGCCACGTGTTGGTGCTGAACGGCGGTCGCGTGGCGGAGTTTGCGCCGCCGAAGGAGCTGGTGGCGTGTGGAGAGGGCCACTTCTTCGAGCTGATGCGTGAGGGTGGGTACCTAGAAAGGGTTGAATTGCAGTAGAGAAAGGAAGTTCGGGGTGTTGCTGCATGTCAACTCTGACTGACATTGTGACAACCCACCACTTCCTAAACGCAAGAAACATCATGTTAAAGGAAGATCACGAGAAATGGCATCATGCACACAACCGAAGTGTCTGTGACGCCTTTCTCAACACGGAAGAAATGAAATGACATGCAGACGGACACGCTCGCTACGCTTGGACTCGCGCACAGGCGACTTCATGGTGACGCGTCTCACAAACTCCACACAAACTGTGGAATGTCCGAGCACACGATGGGTGTCACTGCGCCGGGCCACCGCTTCATTCTCGCGGCGCCGGAGCAATCCTTGGGCCTTCTCGTACTTCTCCAGCTGCTCTCCTTCAAACTTCGCATCGGGCGGAAGTGTGCGCAAGTGGCTGACTGTGCGGATGTTCGCTCCCTCCAGCACTGCTGAAATGGCAGCCTTGATGCCATTCACCACCGTCATCGGGCTGTTTTCATCAAGTGGGAGGGTCGTGTCGATGCGCTGCCTCTTGAAACCGGCCGCTTTGTCTTCCGGAACGGCAAAGATCAGTGCGGCTTTCTGCGAGACTGCGTCCTTTTCGATGTTCAGTTGCTTCAGCGCGGCGTAGAGACCTTTTGCCTTGACGGGATGCGTTTCCGACACAGTAACCTGAAACAAAACCACCTCGACGTCCCCCCATGGCGCGTTGGCTTTGTTGTTCGCGGTCTTGATCAAATAGAACGCGTCGATCGACTCGAACGTCTTGCTCTCCGGTTTGAAGTACGGCCCTCCAGCCAGATCCGACCGCTTAAAAGTGTTCTTGAGCAGCCCAACCGGCGTGCTCGCCAGTACCTTGAGGTCGAGATTTCCGAGCGGTGCTTCTTCATTCCCCACAAGCTGGTGCGCGACAAGTTGGATTCCCTTCTCGAGCACTTCGTGGACGGAATTGTCTAGTATGGATCTATAAAGCGCAGCAGCTTCCGGAGATCCTTTTACGGCCGACTTGAAGCGCTCTTTGTCTTCTTCCTTCAACTTTTCGAGTTGCTCGCACAGCAACTGCGTGACGAAGGGAGACGCCAACTTGACGCTCGAACTGAACAAGTCGTCGCACGGGACGTAGTGGTACAGCCAATGGCACATCTCCTTAAAGTCATCGCCTTGAAGCATCGCCATCCCAGCCGCGATGTCGACCGTGGCTGCCGCACGCTCCAGTTCCTTTAGTAGCGACGCCAAAATTCTCTTATTGCATGTCAGGCAAGTGCGGGCGACTCCACCGAAAACGTCGTACCGGTACACCACTTCCTGGCTGTGTCGGCCATCATCACGACGGGGCAACGCCACCACGTCCAACCGACCAAGCGCGGCGTGGAGATGGAGTGCGTCCACGATGTCCATCAATTCTTCCGCATCTCACAGCGGCAGAAACATCAGCATGTAGGCGGACTCTTTTCTCCTAATCCGGAACCAAGCTTCGTTCGGACTCGTGAACACCACGTAATGGTGCGACTTCGGCGCCATATTCGGCGGTCCATCGAGCAAAAAGATCGCGTCTGGGTCCCCACTGGCCTGCTTCGCCAGGAGTCGAATGTCAAATACCAACGATTCCTCGATGCGACCATCTTCCCACACGACGACTTGCTCGATTTCTGAATGACCGCTGTAGGAGGCCAGGATGATGGTTCGGTTCGAGTACTCGAGCTTGTAGCGCAAGAAGAAATGCGCCATGAACACCGACTTGCCAATGCCTGGGGAGGGAGACACGAGTCAGGAATGCGTCACCCACAAACTGTTTGAAGATGCTTAGCTGGTGTCCTCGTGACCGATACGCCACGGTTGTGCTTGTCCTGAAATAGTTTCATGATGCTGTCGTAATAATTCGCGTAGCACGCGCGCACGTAGAACGTGTCGTAGGGAAACGAGTACTGGAACGGCATTTCCGCTGGAAATGGCAGCGTTTTAAGAGCCAAGAATGCCACCAGTTCCGGGTCGACGGCCTCCATCTCGGCGTCCTCCTCCTCGTCTTCGTCCTCGTCTCCCGCCACCACAATGGCGGCTGGCTTCCCGTCGGGCTCGCCGTCCATGAGCTCGTCCTCACTCGCTGCTGCGCTCGCAGGCCACACATCCGGCGGCGGCGCCACATTCGCGCGAACCGAGTGTGTGGTCATTTCACTCGTCTCGTCCGCGCGCGCGTGCTTCGCTGCCGTCGACGCAGGCGTCGCTTTCGTCGACATCTTGGTCCGGGCCACGTCGCCAACTGCCAGGATCTGCGAGCGAGCTGGAAGTTCCAGCCTGGAGCGGTTGTCAAATAGTGTGGCCCACATAACTTGCGTGGTATTCTTGGAAGGGAAAATTTCAATATGTGACTCAAATCGAAAATCTTTTCAAAATGTGACTCAAAAATGTAACCCACATGTAAAATACGGTATTTTGCAAACATATTTTATAATTTTACGCATTTATTTTTAGACCTTCAACATGGCTGTCGACTACAAGCGATCGTGCAGTTCAGAGAGAGCATGGCATCTTGCGGACATCCCGATGATGCCGCTACATACGCGGGTCATGACGAGCTTATCGTACTGAAGCAGCAGCAGTGGGCGACCGGGAAGGAGGCGGTCGAGGCCATCAAGGACTATGCCCTCTCGCAGGGGAAAAGCGCGGTTGTGCTGAAGAGGGGCGGTACCTTTCGCGCCTTACGCTGCTCTAGCGGCTCGTCGTGCACGTGGTCTATGAATCTTTCTGTCACTAGGCACAAGAGCCAAGTAAACTATTGGCACGTCGCTACCGCCAACCTGGTCCACGTCAACTGCACCGGAACAGCAAAGCCCTCGCAGCGGCAGCTGGCGGCTACACGCGTGCTACGGTCTGCTGTGGTCGCTGATTCTACCGTGTCCGGCCCGACGTTGGAAAGCAGGTCCAGCTCGGCGCCAGTTTTTTGTGCTCGCGCAGCATGGTTTACCGCGCTAAGCAGGCCGTTCTTGACGAGCTCTTCCCCGACAATCTTCAATCGATAGAGCTCCAACTCAGCTATCTCGGTGCGTTTGCACAACTCAATCCCGGCACGTACACGACCGTAGAGCGTGACGGCAGCGGCTGCTTCAAGCGTGCCATTGTCGCGTTATACCCGGCATTGTTCGCTGGTGGGCTGGGACTTTTTGGTGTGGATGCCGCGTACATGAAGCACAGAAAGTACAACGACGTCCAAATCGTCATGGTCGCGCGCGACGGAAACCTCCAGAATCGTGTCGCTGCGCTAGCTCTCGCGCCCGTCGAGGATCACGCCACCTATCTCGTTTTTTTTTCAGTTTCTCATCAACCAAGGATCCCTGCTCCAGGATCTCCCTGTGTTCACAGACCGCCATGCTGGTATCATATATGTAGCAGAGGAACTCCGGGTTTTCAACATGTTCTTCACTCGCCACATTATAGGTGCGGCAGTGTACAGTAATATGGCTCGTGTGAGTGCTCGATATCGACTAATGACCGCTATTGCAGGCAATATGCAAGCTGACAAGGCGGTAAAGCTTGCCGTCGCACACGAAAACATCGTTTGGCGCATTCAATTTGCTCAAACGAGAGAGGCGTACGTGTTGGCGATGAGCGGTCTGCGAGCTACCAATCCTGTGGCAGCCGCCTACCTAGAGGCCATTCCCGTCGAGAAATGGGTGCTGTACCCTCACTACAGTAGCACAGCGTTATTCGGTTGGAGAACTACCAACTTTGTTGAGAGCGAACAGGCGAGGGCGCTGCGCCTGAAGCCTTGGTTGATGTTGCCGTACGAGTTCTTCCGCGCCTACACCCAGGTCATGATGGCGGAGGCGTACAAGCGCTTGCAGTTTGGCGCGCAATGCACTAGTGCTAGCAGAATGATGTCTCCGCGAGCGGAAAGCAAGTTACAGGGCCAGATGAAGCTCATGGCGTCATACAAGGTCTCGTTCAGCTCAGCTACGGTCGCCTACACGTCACACCTTGACCATTCTGCGACGCAA
>JAADXW010001135.1:0-11735 GCA_023337975.1 Phytopythium ostracodes
CGGCTACCCCGACGACCACCCTAACGCCAATCCCGACGGCCACCCCAACTCCGACTCCGACTACGGCTACGCCGACACCAACACCGACGCCTGCTTCGACCTCTACTCACAAGGGCAAGAACGTCAAGCAGAGTCGAAAGGAGGACGGCGAGCTGGTGAACCTGAACGGCATTTGCGGCAACGACGAGGACGGAGCGAGCGAGTGTGTCGCCGGCGCTTACTGCCAGCCGTGGAACGAGGAGACTTACGAGTGCATCGCGGTGCCCGAGGGCTTTGGGACACCCGAGGTCAACGTCGACTACTTCGGCGACGACATGGAGGAGGTGCGAGGACTGAACCCGCACGAGTGCGCCAGCGCGTGCGTCAAGCTCAGCGGGTGCGCAGCCTACACGTTCGTGAACACCAACGACGACGGACAGACGGCGTGCTACCTCAAGAGCGGCACGGGCACGCGCACAGACAAGCTCGGTGCCGTATCGGCCGCCCTTGCAAGCTGAACAGACTCACTTACTCGGAATATTAACGCACCAACACAATCCATTCGCTTTCTTGCTGAGTCATGGTTTGGTTATCCGGTCATCGAGAACTGTAGAGGGGTAAACTACTCGGAATCACATCAGCAACGCCCTTGGCAACCCAATAGCGAACATGTAGGCGTGCGCACTGAGCTCTCAGAGCTTGCTCGAGCCGTAGGTCGGGCTCTTCTTGTGCGGAGGCACGGGGATGATCGGGCCGAGCAGGTGCCAGCCGCCGTCCACGTGCATGGTGTCGCCCGTCACGTAGGCGCCCGCGGGCGACAGGTAGTACAGCACACTGGCCGCCACCTCCTCGACCGTACCCACGCGCTTGGCCGTCGTGACGCGGCGCGCGCCCTCGTGGAACGTGTCGGCGCCGCCCTTGTAGTTGTCCACGCCGCTCGACAGCACGATGCCCTTCATACAGTCGCAATGAACAACTCAGCCGTCAGTGCGTTGCGATGACCTCACGCAAGCGAGCAGTACACGTACGGGAGCAACGCAGTTGAGCGTGATGCCGTAGTGCGCCCACTCGACCGACAGCGACTTGGTCAGATTCTCAATGCCCGCGCGCGCCGCGGCACTGTGCGCCAGGAACGGGTAGCCCTTGTCCAGCACGAGGATGATATTGACGATGCGCCCGCCGTGCTCCTTCATGTACGCGTGGAACACCTTGGTCGTCACCAGGAAGGTGCCAGTCCTATCGACAGGCACACATAAGAGCACGAGCGTGAGTTGTCATCTCGCTTGGTGATGATAACGACACGAGTGCACTTACAGGTTGGTGCGCATGATGGCCTCCCAGCCCTTGAGCTTGGTGTTCTCGATCAGTGCCTGGAACTGGCCGCCGGCTGATTCAGGCACAAGCATCGTCAGCTGCTTTGCGGCCACTCACTACGCAGTGACATTGACTCGGTCGTACCGTTGTTGATGAGGAAGTCGATGCGCCCAAACTTGGCCAGCGCCTGCTGCACCAGGTTCTCCACCTGCGCACGGGGCGAGGAGCAATCTACCAGTCAGCCTTGTGCGCAGTGACTCACTTCTCCACACCTCAATCCAACGCCTCGCGCACCTGCTCCTCGCTACGGATGTCGCACACGACCGTGTGCACGACGTCCTTGGGGTCGCGGTCGCCGATGGCAGCGCCCAGCTCGCGCCGGATTTGCTCCGCCGCCGCGTTCAGTCGCTCCGCATTCCTTTTTCCACACCAGTCGACTCGCTAGAACTCGCGTCCCAATCGACTGGCAACCGACAAATCTGGCTCACCGTGCGGCGATGACGACCGAGCAGCCGAGCGACGCGAGCTCGTGCGCGATGCACTTGCCGATGCCCGTGCCGCCGCCCGTCACGACCGCCTACAAGTTCGGATTCGTTGGAGATACGGGGACGGAGGGCGACTGGTCCATTGACGGCGGCGGTATTGTACGCACCACTTGGTCGGCGAAGAGCCCCGGGCGGTAGATGCTCGGAGCGGACGCGTCGCGGATCATGCTATTCGCCTGCTTGGGGAGGTTGTTAAACGCGCTTGTTCAAGGTGCCAACGCTACGGCAATGAGACCACAGCCAACGTTCTCGCGTATTGTAACGCGTTAGCTGAGACTGGTGTCGGTGTTGTTGAGTCAAACGTATCCCTTGGCAAACTTCAACTCAATTCAGTTTTGAATTGAGCCATTCCTCACAGTTAGAGAGCGCAGTTGATCTTATTTCGTATTACTGAAGGTGCGAAAGGGCGAAAAAGAACTGACACGTACGGTCGCTTGCTCGACTAATTAATTGGGTCACTGTTTTCATCACTGGACGACTCGGATGTGCGGCAAGAATGCAACGTGTTTCCCTTCATATTGCTGAGGCAACGCACGCTGCAACGCACTGCTGTTGATGGTAAAAAAAATCCTCCACGGTATCTGCACGCGTCTTTCCTCCTCCTCTTCCTCCTCCATAGCAACCCACAGTGTGCGATGGGGGTGCCGCTGGGTAGGTCAATGACTGCCCGCTTATCTGACGGCGTCGTAGCGCTCAGCGCGCTTCTTGGAGTACACGATCTGCACGAGCTGGATGGTGCGCGCGCGGAAGCCGGCGGCGCAGTACTGGAGGTAGTACTCCCACATGCGCACGAAGACTTCGGGACGGTCGATGTTGCCGGCCTTGAGGTGCTGGCGGAAGCGCTCGAACCAGCACATGAGCGTCTTGTCGTAGTCCGGGCCGAGGTTGTGCACGTCCTCCACGATCATCTTGCGCTCCGTGAACTGCAGCATCTGCGTCGTGGACGGGATGAAGCCGTTCGGGAAGATGTACTTAAGGATCCAGAGCTGGATCGGGATCTTGAGCGAGCGGTTGGCGGCAATGCTGTGCACGAGCGCGAGGCCGCCGTCCTTGAGGCAGCGGCGGATCACGTCGTAGTACTCGGGCATGTTCTTGTAGCCGACGGCCTCGAGCATGGCGATTGAGACGACGCGGTCGAACTGACCGTACATCTTGCGGTAGTCGCAGTACTCGAAGCTCGTGAGGTTCGACACGCCCTCGCGCGCGGCCCACTCACGCGCGCCCTTGAGCTGCTCGTTGGAAATGGTGATGCCCGTCACGTGGACGCCGTAGTGCTTGGCCAGGAAGCACGCGAGGCCGCCCCAGCCGCAGCCGATCTCAAGCACGCGCATGCCCGGCTCGAGCTTGAGCTTTTTGGCGATCAGGTGCAGCTTGTTGAGCTGCGCCGCGTCCAGGTCGTGCACATCTTCAACGCCCTTCCAGTAAGCGCACGAGTACTGCATGTTGGGGTCGAGCCAAAGCTTGAAGAAGTCGTTGCCGAGGTCGTAGTGGTGCGCGCCCACAATGCCCGCGCGCGACGGCGACTGGTAGTTGAAGATGTGCGCGCCGAGGCCGATGAGCTTGGCGTTCCAGGCCTTGAAGAGCTTGCGACGCGACTCGGCCGGCAGCGAGAGCAGGCGCGTGAGCACCACGTCGAGCGGCGTGATGGCGTCCCACTTCTTGGCCATGTACGACTCGCCGATGGCGAGCATGCCGCGGTTGACCCAGTCCAGGAAGATGGCGTCGTCGTACACGTGGATGTCGCGGCCGATGACGATGTCGGCCTCGCCCAGCATCTTCTTGATGAAGGTGGCTGCGCGCGCCTGCAGGATGGGCTGCATGGTCGCGCGCACCACGTACGAGCCGAGCGCGACGCCGCCCACCACGGACGCGGCCACGATCGCCGTCTTCTGCTTGTTGTCGCCCATGCTTTTGCTTGCTGCTTGAAACTCTGAGACTTGTCGACTCGACCCGGGAGCTTTGGAAATGAACGTGGGGACCGTGAGGGAGCAGGGCGCGTGTCCGACGGGCATTGACACGTGGGGGGCATGGACCTCCAGTGAGCGGCTACTATTAAATTTAAGAGGTACTGAGGTGGATACAGTCTCCTGTCAGTCACATAAAAAACGGCGGCCGCGTAGGGTTTCGGCGGGTGCCGCCGCCCATCAGCCGGGGCTATAACCTACAGGTGAACTTATTCATGAAGGTTACTTATATATAAAGGTTTATTGTTGCTTGAAGACTGTAAAAATGATGGCATGTGCCATCTTCGTGTCAGGATATTAAATGATACAGGTGGTTTGGGCCGTTTCTTTGGCCGCCAGCCGGCCATCCCCTGTGCGGAATCTTTGACCGGACCCAAGATACTCCAGGATACGGCATCGGATTGGACATCCTTGACTGTACGGCGTCCCCTGTTTCGTCGCTGTCTTGCTACAGTACGCGTGTAGCCTGTGCCGCGCTGCAATGCTAAGGCCAAGATTAAAAACTGCGGGACGGTCGATTGGTCGCATCGTCGTCGCAATCGCCCATTCAACGGCCAAGCTAAAGGCGCCCCTCTTGTCGACTCGGCAGCGTGCGTAGCCTTCGCTTGTTGCAACACACGATGGTGGCCGCGCCCATCCCGGGGGCCCCACGCTCGAGTGTTAAACCGCCACGTGCGACGATGCGGTGGAGCCACGCGATTGGATCGGCGAACCACCGACACGGGTGTACAATTGCATGGCTGCGATTCGCCCCTATCCCATCTACGGTATGGATACATTGGTCTCAGGTGAAAGTCTGCGATGAATGAGCGCTGGGAGGCCGGCCGCGGCCGTTGCAACACACCAAGTGACGTGATTCGAGCGCTTCCTTCCGCTGCCACAATAGTCTCGACAGGCGCCCATGACGATACCGTACCATCGGTACCAGTACTAGTGTACAATATTGCCATCCACGTGGCGGGTTCTTGGGTTAAACCTCGCATTAAAAATCGAATCGTACCGGTACCAAGTACCGGTAAACTAAACATCGGTATGTACCGCTACTCGTCGATCGGGAGCCAAAAAATGTGCGGCCTGGTGTGAAAAGCGGAGCCCGAGAGCAAACCCGACGTGAAAAAGCTCCAGCAGGAAGGAGATTGGAGCAGCGGATCATGGGGGGCAAGCAGTCACGCGTGGAGGCGTCGGACATCGAGACGGAGCTGCATGGGCACGAGAACCAGCGCGAGGGCGAGGTGCGCGCGTCTATCCACCTGACTCCGGCGCTGGTGCAGCAGATCAACCACCCGGAGGGTGCTCCCAACGGCGGCGCGGCCTCTTCGCCTCCCGTCCACCTGGACGCGCAGTGAGTCGATCGCGGACAACCAAAACCTCGTAGCGCGGTCCATTCAGCGTTCTGACGTTGTTGATGGCATTGCTACCCGCGCAGACAGCAGGCGGTGCTGAAGAAGCAGCTTCAGATGGCGTACGCCAAGGTGAGGCGAGGAATTGAACGATATCTGTCTGGTCCATGGTGATGGTGTCATTGATGGCCTGGTCGACTGTCTGGACAGGGTGCGGAGGACTACCGCAAGGAGATGGAGGCCAAGCAGAAGAAGAGCTTGGCGGAGGACCCGGTGAAGCAGGCGCAGCTGGCCAAGGAGCAGGAGGCGCGCGAGAACGCGCGCGTGGCCGCGCTCATTGCCGACATCAACCAGAAGAAGTACCGCGCGCCCATCAACGACGTGCAGTGCGCGCCCGAGCGGGACGCGTGTCTGCAGTGCTATAGAGACCAGCAGAGCGACGTGCTCAAGTGCAAGGAGGTCGCCGACGCCTTTGTGCGCTGCGCGCAGATGCACACTGAGGTGCGTAGTATCGTAGCTCCCTGCTTTCTCAAAATGCCACGGTGTCAGCTCGCTAACAACAGATATCTCTGTGCTCTCCATCTCCCCGCGTAGAAATTCGTCAAGGACGACTAAAGCGCGCGCTGCTGGGTCCTCTCTCGGATGCGAGACCGCAGCTGATGCGTCGAGACCATTGCACCGAGTGTTTAAGCCAGGAGAAGCAGGTCAAAGAACGAAACATGAAGCTGGGCGATAGCACCGACTCTCGCGTATTGTAAATGCTGCCGCATCTTATGGAGATTCGTCGTAACATTGGTCATTTCGTGGCTTTCTCATGAAACATTGGTACTGTTGTGTGTACATGCGTTTGTATCGTGTTTCGCCTTTAAAATCAAATTTGGAGTTCTACCAACTCGCCCTTCGTCAGGTCGATGCGTTCGTGCTGATCATGCTGATAAGTGTATCTCTTCAGAGCCCTGTCGCTGCTTGCTCGAGGCTTTGGCTGTCTACTTCTTCATGCCGAGGATGTTGCCGACGAGGCCCGGGCGCACGTAGTCGGCGGGCTTGCTGGTCTCCACGCCAAGACCCTCGAAGCTGTCGACCTGGATGATGACCTCGCGTGCAGCCTCCACCTCGTCGATGGTCTGCTGCTCCTGGATCGTCGGCGAGCGCTTCTGCTTGCGCACGTTCGACAGGATCTGGTCCGCCTTGACAGCCTTGGGCAGAGTCTCATTCAGCAGAGCCACGCGGTCCTCCTTGTTGCTCGAGACGAACATGTTCTCCGAGAGCAGCGCGCGCACACCCGAATCGGTCGAAATCAGGTTGGCCACCTTGCGGGCCTGCGCATCCGTGGGGAGATCGTACGGCAGGCCGAACGGGAATGACACACTGCGCATCACAAGGCCAACGCCCGGCACCGGGAAGTTCTTCGAGATGCCGACAAGACCCTGCTGCGCCTCGTAGCACAGCTGCGTCATAGCATAGTCGAAAATGGTGTCAATGCCCTCCACGTGGCGGTTTGCCTTGTAGAACCAGAGGGCAGCGTAGCCGAGATAGATGCTCGAGAACACGTCTGCAAAGCGGCCAGACACCATTTCAGCGAACTTAAGCTTGCCGCCCAGCACAAGCGAAATGTCGGCGCAAGCAGCAAAGTTGCGCGATATCTTCTCCAGCTGCGACTCGTAGTGCTCCAGGAGACTACCCTTCTTCTTGATGCGCGAGCGCGTAACCGCCGTCGAGAGCGATCCCAGCGTGTTCTCCAGGCCGTGCTTGGCAAGCTTGCCGACTTCGCGCTTGAAGCCCTCAATATCATCACCGTGCTGGATGGTCTTGATGAGGTCGTAGAGGTGCGGATGCGCACGCGTCAGACCCTGTCCGAAGATGATGAGCGACCGCGTCAAGATGTTGGCACCCTCGACCGTAATCGCCACGGGCATCGTCGTGTACATGTTGCCCAAGAAGTTGTTCGGGCCCTTGCAAATGCCGGCGCCGCCCAGAACGTCCATGCCGCGAATCACCGTGTCACGGCCGCGCTCGGTGATTTGCTGCTTGCAGACGCCACTGATGACCGCGGGCTGCTCATGCTGGTTAATCATGGCGTTCACCATGTGCTGACCGCTCTGCATGATGAACGCGTTGCTGCCCATGATAGCCAGCTGCTCCTGGATACCCTCAAGGTTCGCAATAGGCACCTTGAACTGCTTACGGATGCGCGCGTACGCGCCAACAGCGTTAACCGACACCTTGGCACCGGCCACACCGCAGCCGGGCAAACTGATAGAGCGGCCCTCCGCCAGGCAGTCCATGAGCATGTTCCAGCCGTAACCGACGCGCGTTTGGCCACCAATGATCTTCGACATGGGGATGAACACGTCCTCACCCGTCACGGGGCCGTTCATGAACGGGATGCTGATCGTGTCGTGACGGCGGCCCATCTGGAGACCCGGGTGGTTGCGCTCCAGCAACGCGACCGTGATGCCCGGGTTACCCGTACCCTTGAGCAGACCCTGCGGGTCCTTGACGTCAATGGCAAGACCCACACACGTCGCGACGGGCGCCAACGTAATGTAGCGCTTGTTGAACTTAGCACGGATGCCCAGCACGCCGTCCTGCTCGCACACAACGCCCGTGTCGCGCATGTTGGCAGCGTCAGATCCAGACGACGGGCCAGTCAGGCCAAAGCACGGCAAGTGCTCACCAGACGCAAGTGCCGGCAGGAAGTACTTCTTCTGCTCCTCCGTACCGTACCGCAGCAGCAGTTCGGCGGGGCCAAGCGAGTTGGGCACACAGACCGTGACGGCCGCGGCCGCACTGCGTGTGGCGATCTTGGTCACGACCATCGAGTGGCCGTGCGCCGTCAGCTGGAGGCCGCCGTACTCCTTAGGGATGATCATCCCAAGGAATCCCTTCTCCTTGATAAACTTCCAGGCGGCAGGCGGCAGGTCCTGGTCGACGCCGATCGAGTAGTCATCGAGCATCTCGCACAGCTGCTGCACCTCGTTGTCAATGAACTTCTGGTCTTCCGCCGTGAGCTCGGCCGTGTACTTGTCAAGCGCCGAGAGCTTGGGCTTGCCCGAGAAGATGTCGCGGTCAAAGCCGACCGTGCCGCTCTCCAGCGCCGCCTTCTCCGTGTTGGACATGCGCGGCATCATGCGCTTCGCCAGCTTGTACAGCTGCGCGTAGAAAATGCCGCGCGACTGCAGCGTCTGCACGGCCGGCAGCGCCGTGCGCACCGCGAGCGACGAGTGGCGCGCCACGACCGTCTTGGCGAGCACCGCGGGCGACAGCATGGCCGGTGGAGAGGGGGATGAACGGGGGGAAAGGACGCGCGGGGTCGACTGACGATCGGAAAGTGCGGAAATGGTGGCGGCCAACGGAAAAGGGAAGCAACGCACGCGGGCGAACTTCAAAAACCGGCGAAAGATTTTTTTGTCGTGATGTTTTAAACATGTAGATGGAGAGCGCGAGTGGTTGTTTTGAACGCACTGTGGATGCGAATTGTGAGGCTGAAGAGCGGCGACGGTGTTTTAAAAAACACGGTTTTGAACACCAACGAGTCCGGCGTTTCACGTGAGATTCCGACGTGAGGTGAGCGGTGGCATGACGCGGCCTCGTCAGGCCGGGGTGGGTTGGAGACGTACCACACCAGTGCCACATTATTTTCGTCCGAGATGGTGCGTTGAACTTTAGACTTCGCGATCTTCCACAAGCGTAACGATCAATCGTAAAGCGGAACTGAACGTCACATTAACTGGTCGAGATACTGCACCTCTACGCATACAAGCTCACATACCAACATACATGATCAACCGACGCTGGTCACCCGCCAACTTAGTCCAAAACGACGCGAAGCGTCGTGTTAAAGATGTTACAATAAGCCTTCTCCGCGGTAGCAAAACGCTTCAACGGAGAATGCCGCCAGGCAGCTGCCGCCCCGTCCTGGTCTGCCAGCCATCCACATCCTCCTCAAGCTCATGAGCCGAGAGAACCGAGAGAGATGCACCGATGAGTCGCACAGCGCGCGTACGCTGGGCCGCCAGCAATTCCGCGTTGTCGGTTTCCCA
Source organism: Phytopythium ostracodes (assembly GCA_023337975.1). Taxonomy (NCBI): domain Eukaryota; phylum Oomycota; class Peronosporomycetes; order Pythiales; family Pythiaceae; genus Phytopythium; species Phytopythium ostracodes. The sequence goes on from JAADXW010001135.1 coordinate 9,186, forward strand.
TCGTCCACCACTTCTCTCGCTGCCAGCCTCCACCCTTCGCACGCGCGGTCGGGGTCGGCTCAAACTATCGACCTAACATACGGCTTGAAGGGTGTTGAAGAGGTCGCCAGCGAGCTTGCGCGTCGACGGCTTCCGCGAGAGCGACGATATTTTCTGCAGCGTCTCGGGCAAACTCGGCAGCTCCAAACTGGAAAACCATGACAAGAGCACATAAGTCAGCAGTGAACACACATGTTCTATCACACCGGACGATTGAACATGTCCAACAGCAATACGTTGCGTACCCTTTCAAGATCGTGAGATCCTCACGAAAGTTGAGGATCGTGTAAATACCGAAGCGCACGATGTCCTCATCGCTGTCCTTGAGCATCGACTGCAGTCCGCGAACGAACTCGTTCTTGAGCGTGTCGGAGAAGGCGCGGCGGTGCGACTGGAGCTCGCATAGCTCCTTGAGCCGCTTCGCTACCTCGTAGCGCGTAAACGGCTGGCACTCCGAGTTGATATCCGCAAGCACGACGGACAGCTCTTCGTAGTTTGGTGCCGCCGATGACCGCGGAAACAGCTCGCCAGAGCTCGACCAGTCCTCCAGCAGGTCAAAGCTACATACAAACAAACACAACACACAATCGGCGGAACGCATTGCAGTAGCGCAGGCGCCAGGAATCGTAGCCAAAAGACCCGACAAAGTCCCGCCATTGCCACAGCGCACACAGTTCCTTGAGTTGAGCGATTCGTCTATCCTCACGCGGGGAGCAATAGGTTTGCCGTGAGCAAACCATGGGCTCGCGCAGAAAAGAAAGGTTGCCGAACCTGAGATCGGGGAACGCTTGCATGCACTCGTCGATCGATCGGCAGTCCTTTCGAATCGCATCCGTTGTCGAAACGAAGTGCTTTTCGTCGCCCTGCACCATCAACCACGACCATAGTACTCAGGATCTACGTGAAGTACCCCGCATATTGTCACGCGTGGTACGCACCGAGCACAGGTTGAAGTCGACGCGGATCGTGCTCTTCATCGCAAGGCGGTACAGCTCGACCCGAAAGAACAGCTCTTCAGCAGCGACAACGGCAAACGCCTGGATCTGTTGACCACGGGTGGATACGGTGAGTGAGTCAGTGAATTGCGCTGGCAGACGGACGCAGATGTGCTAATTGGTACAAGAGGCACCAAGATAGCTAGGCTGCGCAAGGCAGCGTAGTTTGCCTGTGACTCGCCAATCTGTACGTACACTCCAGTCCGGACTGCACTTGAAGTCAATGCCGCGGGTCTTGAGAGACTGCTGAATGGTCTCGAAGATGGTGGCGGCCGACTGGCGGGACTCGAACGTCGGGTTGACCTGGTGGTACCCAACCTCGCGCGCGTCCGGGACTTCTCCCGTCGGGATCGTGAACTCAGCTGATGACGAGTCGGAGAACGACGACGAGAACAAGGGCGGAGAGGCGAAAAAGGCCGATGTCTTCTGCTGTGCAGGCTCGAAGATACCGGTCATGGCCGAGTCGTCATCGTCCAGATCCTGCAGAGACGCGGGGGCAGTCGTGAAGGCCACTTTTCCTCCAGGAGCAGGCTCGAACATCGTCTCGTTCTGCTTCATCGTCGCGACATACCAGAGTCCGCAAAAAAAATTAAATTTCCAGAGACTGTGGGGCGCGAACACACCGGAATGAGGAACTGGAAGAGGTGAGCTGACCACGCACCAGGGACTCAAAGCGCGCGGACGTCACGAACTCCGTCGCCAGGTTCGCGCGGCGGTAGATTACGTCGCGGTCGGTGTCGACCATCGCGCTCAGGTGCTGGAGACCGAGGAGAAGTCGTAGCGTAGCGTAGCACCCACCCGCCGAAGCACGATACATTTACATAGAGAGTCAGTATACCGCGATACAAAACGAAAAAAAAACAACCCATAACGTCTCGCCTCCAGTATGCGGCCGCGGTCTCCAACCCATCGGTAATGGCGCGGCCAATCGAAGGACAGAGCGCCACGGGCCGCGGACGAAGCGCGAGACGCGTACATCGGCTACTTACCTCGTCGAGCACGAAATCCTCGCGATGCTGGACCTCATCGATCCAGTCGTCGTCGCGTTCATGTCGGGCCATCGGGGGCGGCGGGAGTCTGCTTTCGCTTGTTTCGCTTTTCTTTTCTTTCAACGCCCAAGAAAAGCCAGGCAGTGAGCGCTTTTTTTGCCTGAGGGCATTCAAAAATCAAGTCAATCGAGAAAAGACGGCGCATTAGGTTCGGCACTGTAGCAACCACATTCCTAATTAAGTACGTTTGGTTACGCGTAACCGCCATCCTGCTGTAGCTCAAGTGGACCACATTAAGTACGCAAACTGTTCGGTGCACCCTGCGCATTTTACGCAGGTTGCAGTTCTTCCTTCACCCGAGAAAGTGCAGCAATACTCCTGACCTGCGTGGTGGTCGTCGCCCGCGCGAAGGCCCTGGTCGTCTCCTGCCGTGAGGTGTACGAGCACATTGAGGCGTTTATCGATAGCCCGAGAGGTGGTGCCTCCTAACGAAGCCCCATAAGGTGTGGGTATGGCACAATTCGGCC
>JAADXW010001136.1:0-11726 GCA_023337975.1 Phytopythium ostracodes
CACGCTGCCGCTCAACGCGAAGGACATGCTCGTTCGCAAGGAGTGGTCGCGGACCATGCTACTGCAGAAAGACACCGGGGCCGTCTGGAACTCCATCGTGCGCTTGGACGCGTGGATGCTGGCGTTATCTTGTTGGTAGATGAAGTTAGTACCATAATGTAGGTGAAGAAAGGGAAGGAGATATTCAGAGACAGTGAACACGTAGTCATCGGAGTTCTACTTCCCCGTGAGCACCACCAGCGTCGACTTGCCGTGCGAGCTGAAGGCGGCCCAGGCCATGACGGACCCGCCGCTTGGTCTGGCGTGGCGACTTGCGTAGGTCGCGCCAGTAGTGCTGAAAGCCGTCGGGCCCGTCGAGGTTCCATTTTTTCTCGTCAGAGAAGACGATGGAGTTCCAGACGGCCCCGGTGTCTTTCTGCAGTAGCATGGTCCGCGACCACTCCTTGCGAACGAGCATGTCCTTCGCGTTGAGCGGCAGCGTGTTGATCATTTCGTGTACAACAGCCAGTTCACCCTTTCCAGGGTGCGCTGGATGGTGCGCACGGAGATGGCGAGCTGCAGTTCGGTCTTGAGCTTCGCGGCGGACAGCTCGCCGTCGGCAGTTGCGCGGACGAGGCGGCGCGTTTCTCGGTCAGTGAGGGTTGGTGGGGGCCTGGGCGCTTGACAGGCTTAGGAGGGGCGGGGAAAATCACGCGGTGGACGGTGTCTCTGCTGCGCGACATCACGCGCGCGATGTCTTGAGCGCTCAACCCCGCATGGTAGAGGCCATCGATCTTCCCCTCTCGCGCTCCGTCAGCCGCGACTTCTCCGTCTTGGACTTGGGCTTCTTCTTTCTTGGCATATTCGCAAATGCAGCCCCGCCGCGTTCCATCTTGCTGCACAAGCCCTCATGTCCTGCTACCCGCTATTCATTCTATAACTTGATCATCACTCCTTTGTACTTGATTTTTGTATAGTGTAACCCGGCCGATTTAATATGTCGCGATGGCAAAACAGGAAATTTGTATGGCAGTTACCCTTTAGACCGTAAAATCGCGCTCGTCAGCATAAATGGCGTATTTTAGCCAATCAGATCTACCACATATCTAAACAGTGCCCGCCATTTCGTCAAATTGATGGAGTTGTGGCCGCCAACGTGGGTGGCCGATCGAACCCGTCGCGGTGTGTAGTATCAACCAATTCACTCAAAATCTTAGTACTAACATTACTTTAATATTAGTATTACTGATTTGAATAATGATTTTATTCTAATACCAATCCCTGATTATGGGACGCTGTGATTAGCGGACGCTTTGGTCAGGTTTAAGAGCGGTTTAGCAAACATGAGGATAATCTGTAGTCTTTGAATGAAATTTTGAGTTACAAAGGTTATTAATAATGAAACCCACACATCGTCTGCGGAGCCATCTGTAGAGTGGTGCAACTCTATTTGTTGTTTTACACGTTCAAAAGACATGTAAATAAGGGATATAGACAAGCCATTGCGTCGCGAGACCTAATCCTGATGTAAATCGTTCATTTCGCTCATTTATATTCTAACTTTATTTGGCAATCTGAAATGAGTTCATATCAGCGCGTTAGAATTGATCAAGCCAAAACTGAAACTTACGATATCATTTGATATTTTCGCCGTAAATTATATGATTACGCTCGAGTTTGGCAGTGGGTGCACTTTGCTCCTCAAGGGGGCGGAAAAATCGATTGGATTTTTGGGTTTTTGACGAGTCAAACGTTGCATGTCGCAAGGTGTCAGCCCCTGTGCATACATTCCCCAAGTGAAACCTTGTCTACCGCCAGGGTTTCTTGCATGATGCTACCGGTAATCAGTCACCACCTTAGCCAAGAGCTCCGTCCCTAGGTCTCACCTCAGAAATCAACCTCGAGTCGTCGCTGTCGTCGCCGCTTCAGTAGAAGAGAAGACGAAGCATAGCATGGGTTGGCACTCGTGCGGCCAGTGCGGCGCGTCGGCCCAGCGTGGCAAGTTCTGCACGGAGTGCGGCGCTCGGTTGGGCTCTCTGGCCAACGACGTCGCTCCTCCACCTCCCCCGCCGCCGCCGCAATCACGGCCGTCGACCTCGTCCAGGCATATGGACAAGCTGGCGCGGCACGCGTCGTCCGCGGCGTCCGACATCACCAGCACGCACTACCGCGACTTCCCCACCTGCGAGATCTGCTCCGCTGCCTTCGAGCTGTCCAGGCCGCGCCACCGATGGTGCGTTGCCTCAATGTTGATCGGAGACAGCTAACGTTTCGCGTATATACTGACATGACGAGCGTTCTTTTGATACTGTAGCCGACGCTGCGGACAGTTCGTGTGCGGGCCGTGCTCGCCGATCAAGATGCTGATCCCGCTAGGCATGCAGAGCCAAGGCGCCAAGGGCTACAGCGCCGCCGTGCCGCAGCGCGTGTGTCTCCAGTGCGCGCCGGAGCTGCAGCCGCTGCAGGAGAAGCTCATCGAGCAGTTCGCCGCCGGCAACCAGGAGAACCCGCGGGAGAGCAAGCCGCTGATCCAGCTCCCGTTCACCAACTCGCTGTCTAAGGAGTGCAGCCGCGCGGCCAACATTGTCGAAAACTTCTTCGTCGACGGCAAGGGCGCGTCCAAAGACCGGCAGATCCCCATGACGCTGCTCAATCACGCGTGTGGCATCGCCTTCATGACGGTCATGAAGGCCGGGTTCCTCATTGCTGGACGAATGGGCACAGGTCTCGTGGTCCGCCGGCTCCCTGATGGCTCGTGGTCTGCCCCCTCCGCCATCGGGACGGTCGGTTTTGGTGGCGGGCTCGAGATTGGCGGCGAAACAGTCGAGACCATGATCATCTTGGGCTCCGAGAAGGCAGTCAAAGTGTTTCATGAGCCGCAGTTCAACCTAGGCGCCGGGTTGGATGTGGCCGTTGGGCCGTTTGGGCGGTCTGCCGCCGCAGCCGCTGCCATTAGCAAGACGGGGCTCAACGGCAACTACAGCTACTCTATGAGCACGGGCCTCTACGCTGGCATTTCTGTGCAGGGATCGGTCATCACTGCGCGGAAGGATCTGAACCGCAAGTTCTACGGGCAAGACATCGAGCCGAGCGTGCTGCTGAGCGGTCAAGTCGCACAGCCTCGAGCAGCCATGCCGCTGTACGAAGCGCTGAATGGCGTCATGGCCCGAGTCGACGAGTATCAAGAGGAGCGACGGCGCCGACGCTCTACCTCCTCGATGCGGTCTCGAGGCTCGTCTGTGACGAGTGAGAAGGACTGGGCAAGGAAGAGTATTGGCGGCGACAGGACCAAGACTCGATCACAGAGCGAAAGCGTCACTGTGGACCTGCAGCGACAGCGGGGTTCCTCCAGCCGGGTATCAATGCCGACAGTACTGGATCGACCATGCGGGCGGTGCGAATGTACCACGTATGTCCCTCACCACAAACACGTCGAGAACAAGCGTTGCAAGCGGTGCAGGCATGAGCATTGACGTGGGTCTAGGTCTCGCATGGCCGTAGTCATCAAATCTCACGGTATGTCAGCAGCACGGTGGTGTGGTTGCTCCGCTTTTCCCACCGGTTTGACCGGTTTGGTGCCGGCGAGTTAAACAGAACGGCACGAAAAGCTTTCATCTCTTGAGCTCCGTCCGCTCGATCAGAGCCGTTGGCTATTGTTGGAACGCTAAGGTGCGTCGGAGAACGCATTCTTTGACGCCACGTAGCGTTACATTCTAAAAACGGCACCTTACTGTGGCCAACGTGAAAATGTGCATCCAGATTGACCTCACCGCTCAACAAGCCGAAAGAGGAGGCGCTTCATGAAGCGTAAGAGGCGCGCAAATGTGACGACTATTCTTGCTGGACTTCTGCCGATGGATACTATTTATAGAATGGATACGAATGAACGCAAGTGCTATATTTAGAACCGCCATCAGCGCCACTCACTTTCTTCACTCGCATCTCAAAATAGAGAATCTTGCTCTGTTCAGAATAGCCTTGGTCGTCTGGGGTGGCAGTCTCACGGAGGTGGGTCGAGGCGTGGCTCGCTGTCTAGGCTCACTTCCTGATTTGACATCCAGCGAGAAGCACCGCGCAACCCCGACTTCATCCGAACGGAGGCGGCTCGCACCCAAGTGCGAGCAGACATAGAGCGCAATGGCGGCTGCGCCTCAGTCGCGACGTGACCAGTTGGTGGTGACTGTCGTCGACCCGGCAAGTCGCGCGTCGCAGCTCGTAACCGCTCCGAACGAGTTCGCCGAGATCATCCCGTTCGCCTTCTCCTACCTCCGATGGCTCTTGCTGGGCTTCCTCTCGCTCGTCAGCTGCGGACTCGTGCCGGTTGTCTGCTTCTGGTTCCCGCACGTCCGCACGCACATCACGCGCCTTCGACTGCCTGCGACGTGTGTTGCGGACGCGCAGTACCTACTGGTGCTAATGCATGGCGATCCAACGTCCTGGAGCGCTGTTTGGACGGAGGTGAAAGTTCATCGGGAGGAGCTCGAATGCAGCAAGAAGGAAGTGCCTCGCGTCGAGCCTGGGGCTTCTGCCGAGAAGCCGACCTGCCTCACTAGAATGGCCAACTTGCTGAAGATGTATTGGAAGAGCGATGACGCTGCCAAGTCGAAGAAGACGCGCCCGTTCGTCTGGTTCGAGTTTAAGAAGCACCGCTACTCGTTCAACTACACCAAGGGCGAGTTCGAGCGCTACCGGTCCGTCCTCTCGGAAGACTTGGCGGTCATCCAGCAGCGCGTTGAGGCGGGCGGACTGACCGAGAAGGAGGTGAAGGAGCGGAAGAAGCTGTTCGGCGAGAACCGCGTCGACATGCCCAAGCCCAACATCTTGCTGATGTTCTGCACTAAGGTGCTGCACCCGTACTACATGTTCCAGGTATTCAGCGCGACGGTCTGGTTCTTCCAGGAGTACATGATCTACGCGATCGTGATCCTCGTGCTGTCGGCCGTCTCCATGGCCTGGGAGATCGGGTCGGAGGTCTGCAACACCAACAAGCTACGCAAGAAGATGCACAGTGGCCGAAGGGTTCGCGTTCTTCGGCGAGGTGCACGCGACCAAGCTCCGGTGGCAGTTTGTGATCAACAAGCTGCAACTCAATGTGGCGGCCACGCGCTGCAGCGAGTTGCAGCGATAGAGGTCGGCGAGTGCAAGCTAGTTCCTGGCGATATCCTGATCGTTGAAAACGGAACGATGTGCGCCGACGCAATGATACTGACCGGCTCATGCCTTGCGAACGAGTCATTGCTCACCGGCGAGACGCAGCCCGTCACCAAGAAGCCAACCCCAGTCGACGACTTCCCCAACAGCCTGACTGAAGAAGAGCCCAAGTCCAAGCTGACGCCGGTGCTGCTGCAATCCGGCTCCATACTCGCTGGCGTCAAGGAAGGAAGCACCGCTGTGGTGCTGAGCACAAGCTTTTCGACCATGAAGGGCGAACTGTTCCGCAGCATCCTGTTCCCCAAACCCATCACGTTCGAGTTTGAGCGAGACAGCTACCGCTACCTCGCCGTGCTTGGAGCAGTCGCGATTATGGCGTTCATCAAGCGCATCGTCGACAACGCAAACCTGGGCAACGACTTTGGGAACACGTTGATCAACTCGCTCGACCTCATTACGATCGCGGTGCCGCCGGCCCTGCCTCTCGTCTTGTCGTCTGGCATCGGCTTTGCGCTTCAGCGTCTGTTCCAACGCGGCATCTTCTGCATCGATTCTCAGCGTATCCACTCGTGCGGTCAGTTGTCGTGCTTCTGCTTTGACAAGACGGGGACGCTGACGAAGGGCAAACTCGAGTTCGCCGGGGTTGTTCTCCCCGCCCAACAAGAGGGCGAGAGTGGTGATAGCTGCAACGGCTGTGTACTGGCTGTGGACGAGATTCCAGACAACGTGCGCTGGGGAATGGCGTGCTGCAGCGGATTGACTCTGACTGCGAAAGAAACGGCAGCCGCAGATGAGCCTAAGGGTGCGAAGGCGTCGGCGGCGGAACCGAAGCTAGGGCTGGAGAGCGACAAACAAGTTCGCTATCAGGGGCTCGCGCTTGATGTTGCGCTTTTTGAGGCGTCTAAGTACGACCTCACCTACGGCGACGATGACCAGCCCAGCGTTCGAGCAGCTCACACGTCAAACGGCACCGTTGGCTCAGCCGATGTCGAGATCGTGGTTGAGAATGGAGAAGCTCAGCTGAAGTCGAACCGGAGCAAGGGGTTCATCCTCGTGGAGCACCATGAGTTCGACGCGGATTTGCAGCGATCCAGTGTGGTTGTCTCGCCGGAGCCTGGCCAAGGCCAAGATGCACCGCCGAACAGTCGATTCGTGTGGGTCAAGGGCTCGGCCGAAGCCATCGGCTCGCTTTGTGTCGATGCGCCGCCGAACCTTGTCTTGCAAGTGGCTCAGTTCTCAGCGAAGGGATACTACTGCATCGCACTCGCGATGAAAGAGATCGAAGCCAAGCAGGAGACGAACTTGATGGCCGAGGAGGGTGAGAGCCTTACAAGCAAAGCCACGAAGCGCGAGGACGTTGAGTGCGACCTCAAGTTCCAGGGACTGGCACTGTTCAAGAACGAGATCAAGCCCGAAGCGCCCGAGGTGTTGAAGGAGATGTACAAGGCGGACATTGACGTTCGTGTCATCACCGGCGACAACGCACTAACGGCTGTCCACGTCTGCCGCGAGCTCAAGATGCACATGAAGCCCAAAGTCGCTGTCGTGGACATCGACGATGAGTCCGGCGACGCCATGTACACCGTGGTCAATCTTGCTATCGGCCGAGACACCCTTCAAGTCGGCACGGACGGCTCTAAGGACCGCTTCGACGGCTCCAACATGAGCCGCGTCATCACCAACTGTGACATCGCGATCACGGGAGCAGCGCTGCAGAAACTGCGAGCGGATTGCACGGTCGAGTCAATCAACTACCTGGTGCGCAAGACGCTGATCTTTGCGCGCGTTCGGCCCCAGGAGAAGGCGCGAATCGTCGAGCAGCTTATGAACCTCGGCCACTTTGTCGGCATGGTTGGTGACGGTACCAACGACTGCGGTGCCCTCAAGACCGCTCATGTCGGGCTGGCGCTTTCCAGCGCCGAGGCCTCGATCATTGCGCCCTTCACGAGCAAAGCCAAGCGGATCGAGGACGTCCCGGTGCTGATTCGCGAAGGCCGGTGCGCGCTGACGACTTCCTTCCTCGCGTTCAAGTTCATGGTGCTCTACCCGATCATCCAGCTTGCAATGGCCGCTACGCTTGCCCACCACGACCTCATGCTGACGAACAACCAGTACATTTGGGACGACCTGGCGATCGTGCTGGGCCTCGCGATCCTCATGCTGTACACCCCGGCATCGACGACTCTCACCAAGGAGCTGCCGCCCAAGACGCTGTTCGCCCCGGTGATCGTGGGGTCGATTCTCGGGCAGGTCGTCATCTTCGTCGGCTTCTTCGCCGCCCAGCTCGGCATGCTGTCCTATGAGTCGGACTGGTACTGCTCGATCACGGATGCCACAGCTTATTTGGACGGGGACACCAGCCTTGCGGCCAACTGCGCAGTGTACCTGAGCTACAATTCCGGCGAGAACCCATACTCGTTTGAGGACACGTGCATCTGGTTGTTCAGCCACCTGCAGTACTTCTCGGTCGCCGCCGCGTTCAATATCGACGCCACCTTCCGAAAGTGCTTCTACAAGCGCTGGGTGTTCCCGATTTTCAAGAACTGGATGTTCACGGCCTTCTTCCTGGCGGCACTTGGAGTGAACCTCTGGTTCCTGCTCGACACCTCCGGCCTGATCAACGATACGTTTCAGACGATGCCGATCCCCATCGCGTACCGCTGCAAGATGCTGGGGCTCTTCATTGGCCACTTCATTGCGGCGATCGGGTGGGAGCTCTTCGCCACCAAAGTCTTGCCACGATGCTGCTGCTTCCGGCAACGAGAAGACCCCAAGGCGCTGGCGAGACGCACGTCGACTGTGCAGCTTACATCCAAATAATTCGTTATGTTGCGAGATAAGAGATGCATTTGCTCACTCCCAAGCCTTTCCGGCAAATTAAAGTCGATGCATTTCCCTTGCCGTCTTCCTCCGTCTTCACCACTCTTGACGAGTTAATGGATCCATCGCAGTCGTAAACGCGGCTTGTCGGCCTGCGCAATCAGAGTTCTCGAAGATGTTCATCGCTTCGCGCAAAGGCTCTCTGGTTGCAAATCATTGGCGGAGTGAGATCAAGCAAGCACGTAGGTTCTGCTGTTGAGCGCAATCGTACCTGAGTCTGTGCATACGGTCCGCGTTGATCCCATGCTTGGTGAAAAATGCCGATCGACAGCCTGGGTCTCTGTTCATAGCTTTGTGCAGCTCGGCGCTGACGCGAGGGTTGTAGCACGCCCTCGCCATGAGCCGTAACGCAACGCCATCGGCCTCTTGCTCTTGCTTCCGAGTATATGGCAAGCCGACCGCGAGTCGTGTCATCTGAATCGGTTTACAAACATTGTCAGTGGAGTTAGTATCAGCAAGGTCAGGGCGCCGCTTTGGCAAAGCAATGGCAGACCAGATCACCCCACACGACAATATTTGGCGATGCACTTACCAAGTCATCAACAGGGCCTGCGCCGGGATAAAAGAAGAAAAACACTCCAAACTCCAGTACAAGGAACAGGAGCGCTCCGAAAGCGAGCAGCGAGAGCGACACTTTCTCGGATCCATGGCCTGCGGAGAATCCACACAAAAGGTTGTCGATGTCATGGAAGGTGGCAGTTAAAGGTAGCTTTGAGCGTCCAACCCACGCAGATGTCCGTGAGCGGACTCGTGGAAGAGAACTGCCGCTAGCGCGTCCTCATCGTCACCCAGCGCGTCAAGGATGCCCGAGTGAACAATGACCTTCCCGCCTGGTGGAACAAGGGTGGGGGCGGGTTATAGCTCGTGTGAGCAAACGCGAACACCGGTGAGTCTCGACCAAAAAGTGATAGCGAACATATATATAAGGCTCACCTGGAAGGCAGACCACGTCACGCTCCCATGACTCGATCACTTGGAACTGCCACTTCAGATGCTGGCCACGCAACTCTTGCCCAATCTGCTGTCCGATCAGCTCTACTGCCACGGATGCCTTGATGGATAGACAATTTAAACAATATCGGAGAGATCGCTTAGGCAGATCAGTCGGATCGGAAGCACACCATCCAGTAAGTGGTGTTTCCATCGCACTAAGCGCTTCGTTTCGTACCGGGTGAGACGGCGGCATGACGCGGTAGTTGTCCAAGATACGCTCAAAGGCGCGCTCTCCGAGGCGCCGCTCGTAGTCTGCACCAGCTCATCTTCTTCAGCCGGAGCTACCGACAGTGTCGTGCTATCGTGAAACCAATGCGTTGTCTACCTGGTGACAGGAACATGAACCGCCGGCGGCCCGTGCCCTCCGCCTTCTCCATGTGCGTCAACGCGTAGGCTAGCCCATAGTTGGGTCGATGGCCGTGTCCACAGCGCAGCCCTTAGTCTCCATCCCACCACTGGCAACTTTCGTCAACAGGTATGGGGTACCTGACCCAACGGTGGCCACGGCCGTCGCGGCGGCCTTCCGGAGCGCCGACCAGGGCCGGCGGCGCATTTTCGGCCGTCAACGTCCGACTTGGCAACGGTGACACGCTTCAGGAACTTCAGAAACAGCTTTGACAGTGTGTGGCGTAGACGCGACAAGCTCCTAGTACGATGATCGATCGCCAAAGGATATGATTTTTCAAAGGTTACACTGCTCTGCCTCAACTTGCTCGACACTTACGGTGTCGTTCACCACTCGCGCCTTCCTACCGGTTTCATTGCGTTCACAAACGCTTGCTTTTGGTCCGCGCAGCCAGACATCTCGTACACGTCTTCAGCATCTTGGAGTTGGGTGCTGCTCGTGACAGATGCACGACAACGGTACATTATTATAGTCGGGATTTGGAGGTCAATAAATCTTCAAGAGCATACAGCACGCACCGGAGAGCCTGGATCCGCTCGGCGCTCGGTGGGTGGGTCGAGAAGTACTTGAACTGCGCGGCCGGGTTGTTGGCCTCCAGCTGTTCAAGCGACGCGTTCATCTTGATGCTCGCGCGCGGGTCGTAGCACGCCTTGGCCATGAGTCGCAGCCCGATCGCGTCCGCCTCGAGCTCAAGCTTTCGGGAGAAGGGCAAGTCGACGGCAAGCTTCACAATCTGCAGCAAGTAACCGGCACGGTTAATCGACAGGTCAAACGCGTGGTGGCTTTGTGACAGATGGACCTACCAGGTCGCTGAGCTGGCCAAAGTCGGGGAAGACGAGCGCGAGCAGGCCGTAGACGAGCAGGCTCAGCGAAATCTTCTCGGCTCCGTGTCCTGCGATAGAGGCAGCATTCATCGTTAAACTTTGCACCGCTCGCCCCAAATCCTGCGCCATATCTCCCACGTACGAGCTATTCCGTGCGCCGCCTCGTGGAACAGCACCGCTGCAAGTGTGTCCTCGTTGCTGAGCACCTTGAACAGTCCCGTGTGAACAAACACCTTGCCACCTAAGGACAGCAGCGGTGGCTGTCAGATCTGATGATATGCCTAAGATGCGACCAGTGATAGCAAACCTGGAAGGCAGAACGCGTTCGGCTCACTAGCTTCGATCACGTGGAACTGCCACTTCATATAAGGCACGTCGGCCTCCTCTTGGATCTTGCGGCCCACCCGCAGCACCGCCCGCGTCATCTACGCCCACAGCATGCTTCGATTGGTACAAAACATAAAACTACGAGTGTTATTGGGCGTGGCACTTGTGCGCACCGGGTGGGTGGGCGGCAGGACGCGCGAGCTGCTCAGAATCTGCTCATACGCGCTCTGGCCGAGCCGCTCCTCGTGCACTACCGTCCCACAAGCGTCGAGTTAGCTGATGTGTGACTATATAGATTGATGCAGCGGGTGTACTCACTCGGGGAGAGCAGCATGAGTCGACGGCGGCCGGTCAGCTCCACCGTCTCCACGTGGCTGGCAACATACACTGATGCACGACCGATTGTATCATGAGAACCATGAGGCTTCTTTCCGTTGTTGATAGCAAACACACACATAAAAGATTCGCAAGCGCACCTCCACCAAGCGCTGCCGAACCCGCGACCAGCGCCTTCACGTGGCGCGGTGCCCGTCTCCAGTCGTCGCGAAGCCGCCACCACCGACTGCGCGGCGTCGGTCGAACGCGGCGCAGCATCGATCGCACTCAAGTTGAGACTCAACGTCGAGATCTGGTTCAGAACTGAATCGAACTTTGCGGGAGGCTCAAAATGTAACCCGTACTTAATTAGCGTGCATCCATCACGTAACCGCACTTAGCGGGCGAGTGTATGTACCGTATAGTAATTGTCATATCCAACACCCATGTTTCACTTGTGTTAGGGTAATTATTTACCTGTCGGACTTTATGATCGTAACAACATTAAAAATGGCAGGTAAAATACCATATAGAAAGTATAAAATGTACCACCATTTCCGGACAAAAAGTCACATTAAAGCAAAACGGACTTCAGATTTGAATTCTGGAGGGGGGTTTACCCCCAGAACCCTCCCAGCGCGCAAGATCAAAACAACCAAGTCCCACAAACCCACAAGACAGATCGCTTCATTAAACGTCTGCGTACTCGATAGCAGCAATAACACTGTCAACAATGTCCTGATCTGTCGACACCTCGCTGATGGTGTTGTCTAACAAATCCAGCTCAACAAGACGGTTGACAATGCGATCCACCTCGGCCATCGTCTCAATGTCGGAACTGCTCTCTCTAA
>JAADXW010001137.1:0-11724 GCA_023337975.1 Phytopythium ostracodes
CCTCTCCAAGCCTCACAGAGCCGCATCACAACCGCATTTCCGCTCGGGCGCCTCCTTCCTTCTGTCCAACCCCTCCAGCGTCAAAAGCAGCCTTGACCATCCGCCATGTCGTCCGCCGCTGGCCCCAACAGCACGATGGCCGAGGTGCCCGCTGTGTCGACGCCAAGCTCGGCCGAGGCGCAAGCCATGCGCGCCATGATCGCGTTCCTGACCGCGCGCTTCCACACGCTGCAGCTCTTCCTGCTGGCAGGCTACGGCATCATGTTCCTGCTCTGCGTGATGCTCATCTTCTACCTGCGCGTGAACCGCAGCTCGGCGCTCCGCGGTGACGCGTCGGCCGCGCGCAAGGTCATCCTGCCGGCGTTCGAACCGCTGCTCTGGGTGCTCGCGATCGCCACGGGCATCTACACGGGCTTTTTCTGCATCGCGCTGGCGATCGAGCTGTACACGTACGAGATCTCCAAGCTCGCGACCGAGGTATTCTACTCGGGGAGGCAGTTCGTCTTCCTCAGCGTCGTGGTCTTTATGCTGCAGAAGAGCGTCTCGGGGCCGGCCCTGCGTCGCTCGCTGCTGCTCACGTTCGCGTTGGCGACGTACACGCTGCCCGCGGCCTGGTTCATGGCCAAATACCGCCCCAAGTCCGAGTTCTACGCCGTCATCACGGCCGTGCGAGCGCCAATGCTGCTGTTGTACACCTACATTCTGGTGCGTCCGCCTTTTCGAGCCAGCAAGCGCACACTGCGCGAGTTCTGCCTGTTCGCGTACGTGTACTACGCGCTGCTGTTCACGTACAACGACCTGTTCCAGCAGGACAAGCTCGAGGCGGGCTTCGTCCTCACGTACGCTAACTTGCTGTGCGGCTCCATGTGCCCGCTTGTGATCTGGCGCGTGCTCGTTGCGGATACGCAGCACTGGCGCGGCATGGGCCAGCGCGCCGTGGGTCTCCAACGGCTCTTCCAGCAGAGCAACCGCCTTCCCGAGCGCGTGTCGTCGAAAGGGCTCCACGTGCTCATCGAGATGCACCGCAAGTTCATCATCGACTTCGCATACTTGGAGCTCAAGGCCCGTATCGGCACCGGCGCGAGCGCCGTCGTGTTCAATGGACTGCTTCGGTCCTCGACGCCCGTGGCCGTCAAGGTGTACACGCCCATCGAGATCACGGACGAGACGATCGCGGGCTTCTCGCAGGAGACGGCGCTCTGCGGCGCGCTCCACCACCCGAACATCGTCCGGTTCTACGGCATGTGCATCTGCCCGCCGACCATTTGCCTCGTGTCCGAGCTGTGCCAGGGGAGCCTCGAGGACGTCATGTGCGCGATGGCTCGGCGGAACAGCACGCACCAGCTCTCGGAGAACCGGCAGCAGTTACTCATCAACGTCGCCTACATGCTGGACGCCGCGCGCGCGATCGCGTACATGCACAGCTTCCGCCCGGCGTTCCTTCACCGCGACATCAAGCCGTCCAACTTCCTGGTGGGCCGTGAAGGCACCGTCAAGCTGACGGACTTTGGCGAGTCGCGGCCACTTCCGCGTGAACAGGTCGCGGTCAACAGCAACGGCGTCAAGCACACGAACAGCGATCGTAAGCTGACGCGGCATGCGAGCAACATGAGCGACGCTAAAGGCACTGGAGAACGCGTGAGCGCGATGGATCTCCAGGTTGTGGTCACTGAAATGGGTCCGACCATGACGGTGAAGGGCACAGTCGACTACATGGCGCCAGAGGTGATCAACGGCCGCGCGGGGCTTGCCGTGTACGGAGAAGCCGCCGACATTTACTCGCTCGGGATGACCATGTGGGACGTGCTCCACCCGGGGCAAGACAAGTACCCGGCAGCGAACGGGAACCACTTCCGTGTGTTTGAACTGGTGACGAGCGGCCACCGCCCCGTGCTCGCCGCCGGCACCCACTCAAGTCTGTGCGCTGTGATGGAGAGTTCGTGGCAGGAGAACGCGCGGCTGCGTCCGTCGGCGGAAAACGTCGTGACGATCCTCGAAGGCATCCAAGAAGAAGTCTGCGCGTCGTTTGCCGTCGACATGACCGCTGACTTCGAGGACGTGACGGTCGTGAGCAAGCTGAACCCGGGGGCGCACGCCTCGGGGATCGAGCACAGCTTTTTGGGCGAGCGAGGTGTCGAGCAAATGCAGAGGCTCAACTACGTGCGCTCTACTGGCGAAGCCCTCCGCGTGGGCAACGCGCTCATGGACGCCGGGCTACTGCACCACCAAAAGCATGCGCGCCCGTTCGAGAACTCGAACGCCGTCTACTTCTTCGACGACGAGAACGTCAACCTGTGCCAGCCGCTGCCTGGTAAGCCGGTCGGGACCAACGGCGACAATGCGAGTGCCACCATTGAGAACGGGACCACGACCAGCTCATCGCCGCGGTGGTCGCGCCACCTCTCGCGCGGCACGAGAGGCGGGTCCACGGCGGACAAGGCGCAGTCCTCGCAACTTCAATCAGATAGCAACAGCGCCGAGTCCGAGTCGACGGCGCTGCTCATGGAGAATGGTACGTGCCTGTGCCGGAGACTCGGGCAGCGGCTGGAGATGCCCAAGGCGTCGACGCGCCGCCGGTTCCGCGGCAAGAAGAAGCAGGCCGTCTCGGCCACGGCGCCCGCGGCCCGCTCCGAGCGCCAGCACCAGCTCCAGACGCGGCTGCTGCTCGCGAGCTATGACCCCATCGGCCCCAGCGACCGCGACTCGAGCGACTTCGATGAGTTCGACCTGCTGGCCGCCAGCGGCATGACCGTGTAAGTGAACAAACCGTTCGGCTCATTGGTGTGGCTAGCATGGAGACACAAAGCATTATCTTAGGAGAGATAAGCTTGTTGGGTATGTTTGTGGACTGTATCAACCACTGGAGCCGAATGATCGAGAGTTGAAATGCTTCAAGTGGTGAAGCTGGTCTCACTGGAGGGAGACGGGCTTACTTGAGACGGGGCATGCATAGTATACACTATATACACGCGTTCAATACAAAGATCAAGAGTGGGACAAAGAAGACCAGCAGTCGCCACGCTTTTCGAGCAAACGTGGGGGCGCGTGTCCACGCGACGGACCTTGCCATACAAACGACAAGTGTATCCACATACGCGGTGCCTCGCAATCCGGTTTGCAGTCGTGCTTTCTCTATCTCCCTGCCCGCCTGATCGACGCGTTCTTGCCAACCCTGTCATCGATTACAGTGTGCGGCAACAACGTTATGTTCAAAAACACGGTGCTGACGTCGAATCGGTGGAGAAGGATGCCCTCGTTCTCCGTCGAATTGGACAGGTGTGGCGGGTTCTCGAACGCGGCGATCAACTCATCGGCAAGGTCCTTGTCCCGTGCGGGACGGTACCACGGTTGGTCGTTCAATGCAGTGCGCGACTTCCTTCGTGTCGCGTTGTGAGTCCTAGATTCTTGGCCTTCCCTCTCCTCCGCCACCCATCCGACCGACGGATACTGTACTTTGGAAGTCGCTTGGCGACCAGGTTGATTGCCAACCGCCCCCGCTCACCATTCACGTCGTCCGGATACCGTCCGGTTGCAACCGACTACGCAGCGCTTCTACTGTACCGGATCTGTATATGAGCGTATAGTTTAATTATACCACCATCAGCTGTTCCGTCTCGTAAACTTCAAGAACGCGAATCTGTCCACGTCGGTGGTGTACCGCACTCAGTTTGTAAGGGAGGGCGTTCCACGTAAAGATGCGCGACTCGCTCCCTGTCGCAGGTAGGGCGCACTCGGTACGTTGGAGCGTAGGTTCAGTTTTTCGCGTAGGGTGGTGGGCATTCTTTCGAGTAGGGGGCTCCCTCCACTCCACACACCCTTCCGCTTGCATTCTCCTCTCAGCCATTCATCAAGACGCGCCCCAGTCCACAGCAAGCCCCCAAGGCTCTTCAGTACTCTATCGGAAAATCTCCGTCCTACTTGCGCCCTACCAGTAGTATACCAGCTCACCGGTGGTGGTCGGCGAGTCGTGGTGATTAACCAGCTGCAGGAACAACTTGGCGGCACTTATTTCCCCTCAAAGGGAAACCCGGCTGGGCAACTAAGGAGAAAGTGCGGCGGCAGTCGGGAATCTCCCATCTACAAGGCAAGATGATGGCGGACGCGCCCAGCACGCCGCGGCAGCAGTTCGTGCGCATGGAGGACGCGGAGGCGGCGGCCCCACCGCGCCGGCCATCGGTGCGGTCGTCGGCGGAGATCGTGGCGGCGACGGAGGAGATGCGGCAGCGCATCGAGAGCCGCAAGCAGCGGCGCCGCAACGCCAAGGCGGCGCCCGTCAAGGCCGTGCCGGAGCACCCGGGCGGCGAGGACGACGCCAAGCGCGAGCTCGTCATGACGGAGCACAAGATGAGCGTCGCGGAGCTGGCGGCCGAGCTGCAGACGGATCCGCAACACGGCATGACGCTCGAGGACGTCGACATGCGGCGCGAGACGGAGGGCTTGAACCAGCTCACGCCGCCCAAGAAGGTGCCTGAGTGGCTCAAGTACTGGCGCGAGCTCACGAGCTTCTTCTGCCTGCTGCTTTGGGCCGGCTCGCTCATGTGCTTTATCAGCTACGCGATCCAGTACTCGGCCGACAACCTCTACCTGGGTATCATCCTGGCGCTCGTCGTGCTCATCACGGGCTCCTTCTCGTACTACCAGAACTACCAGTCGAACAACCTGATGGAGTCGTTCAAGAACATGATGCCCACCATGATCACAGTCGTGCGCGAGGGCAAGTCGCAGAAGATTGACGCGTCGCTGCTGGTACGCGGCGACCTCGTGGTGCTCAAGGGCGGCGACAAGGTGCCCGCGGACATTCGCCTAATTGAGTGCTCGGACGATATGACGGTCGACAACTCGTCGCTCACGGGCGAGCCCGAGCCGCTCAAGCGTATTCCGGAGTGCACGGACGAGAACCCGCTTGAAACGAAGAACTTGTGCTTCTTCGGCACGTTCATCCCGCAGGGTACGGGTAAAGGCCTCGTAGTCAACATCGGCGACCGAACGGTCATGGGGCGAATCGCGAGACTCGCGACGTCGACTGGCGTCGAGCAGACACCCATCGGCAAGGAGATTGACCACTTTGTGCGCATCATTGCGCTCGTGGCCGTTATCATCGGCGTGTTCTTCCTCGTCGTCGGCTTCGCAATTGGCACGCCCGTCATCTCCAACCTCGTGTTCATGATCGGCGTCATTGTGGCGAACGTTCCCGAGGGATTGCTCGCTACCGTGACGGTCTGTCTCAGTCTCGCAGCCACGCGCATGGCGGGCAAGCACATGCTTGTCAAGAACCTGCAGGGCGTCGAGACGCTGGGCAGCACCACGTGTATCTGCTCGGACAAGACCGGCACGTTGACACAGAACGTCATGACCGTCGCAAATGTCGTCTACGACAATGCTATCTGGGATGCGGAGTGCTCCATCACGCCCGTGGGCAACTACTCGTTGTCGGACGTGTCCTTCCAACACTTGCAGCGCTGCGCGACGCTGTGCAACAATGCTGTGTTTGACGAGGACTCGAAGTTCGAGAAGGTGATGTCGGGAACTGGGGCGTCGGTGGTTATGAGCCGCGGGGCGCCGGTTCCGCTGAGATCGGGCGGCAAGATCAACTGGGAGACGATCGGTGACGCGTCCGAATCGGCAATGATCAAGTTCTGTCAAGATAAGCACGACATTATCGAATTCCGCGGCGCCAACCAGAAGATCAAGGAGATCCCGTTCAACTCCAAGAACAAGTACCAGGTCTCGATTCACAAGCAGAACAACGACGACACCCAGCCGCTCCTTTTGGTGATGAAGGGCGCTCCAGAACGCATCATTTCACGGTGCGGTACCATTTTGCTGAATGGCGAGGAGGTGGAGCTCACGTCGGCTCGACTAGCGGAGATTGAGCACCTGCAGCTGCAGCTGTCAAAGCGCGGCATGCGCGTGCTCGGTTTTGCGGAGAAGATCCTTGACCCGGAGAAGTACCCATTGGACTACCGTTTCAACACGGACAACCCGAACTTCCCGCTTGGCGAAACAAACGTGGACTATGATGGGATCCCGACGCCGCATCCGAACGCTGAAGAGCGTCTGTGCTTTATTGGTTTGATGGCACTCATCGATCCGCCGCGTCCGGAGGTGCCGATTGCGGTGGAGAAGTGCAAGACAGCGGGCATCCGAGTGATCATGGTGACGGGCGACCATCCCGTGACGGCGAAGGCGATCGCGCACAAGGTTGGCATTCTCTGGGGACCGACGAAGGAGGACATCGAGGAGGGAAATGCCAGTCGTAACCTCGAGAAGGGTGACATCGGCTGGGAGGACCCGTCCACGGCCCCTGCGATCGTCGTTCCCGGCTGGGATATCAGCGTCGACACTCCGGTGGAGGAATGGGATCGTATCCTGGATCACTCCCAAATCGTCTTCGCTCGTACGTCACCGCAACAAAAGCTCATCATCGTCGAGAACTGTCAACGCCGCAAGGAGATCGTGGCCGTGACGGGTGACGGCGTGAATGATTCGCCGGCGCTCAAGAAGGCCGACATTGGTGTCGCCATGGGCATTATGGGCTCGGAAGTGTCCAAAGAAGCGGCCGACATGATTCTGCTGGACGACAACTTCGCGTCGATTGTGAGCGGCGTGGAGGAAGGACGCATCATCTTCGACAACCTGAAGAAATCGATTGCGTACGCGCTTGCGGCCAACATCCCGGAACTGGTGCCGTTCCTGCTCAACATCATCCTCCGCATCCCGCTCCCGCTCACAACTGTCTTGA
Source organism: Phytopythium ostracodes (assembly GCA_023337975.1). Lineage (NCBI taxonomy): Eukaryota > Oomycota > Peronosporomycetes > Pythiales > Pythiaceae > Phytopythium > Phytopythium ostracodes. The sequence continues at coordinate 6,743 of JAADXW010001137.1, forward strand.
TGCTCGCAATTTGTCTCGGAACGGATATGGTGCCGGCCATTTCAATGGCGTACGAGACAGCGGAGAGCGACATCATGGCACGCGCACCGCGTAATGCCGCAGTGGATCGACTGGTCACCAAGAAGCTAATCTTCTTTTCGTACCTGCAAATCGGCATCATCGAGGCGGCGGCCGGCATGTTCACGTACTTCACGGTGATGAACGACTACGGATACCCTCCGTCTGTTCTCCCGGGACTCGGGCTCGATACTCGTTTCGGTACGCAGGTGCTATGGTGCAAGACAACTGGCGGTGAGTTCTGCACGCCTGGCGGCCGGCACAAGGACAATGGAGAGTGGAAGTCGCTGGGTTTGAGCGAGGAACCGGTGTGCGAAAGTGACTACAATGCCACGATCCCTGCTGGCGGCTCCGTCTACGACGCTCGCGTGTTTTGGCGCGCCGCCGATGATGGCGAGATCAAGGACTGTCAGTTCCCGTTGCTCAACTTCAAGGGCTCGAACTCGAAGCCAAGCGGCTACGATCGCCAGAAGGTCAGCTCGTACCACGACTACACTGCGGGCCAACACGTCGTGACGTACCAGGCGATGCAGGCGGCGTGGGAGGACGGGTACCGCCCCTACCTGCCAATGCGCGCGCGCCGTTCGCACTTCTTCAACAAGCATTGGTTGTGGTGGGACGTGAGCGACACGAGCGCCACTGGGTTCGACCCGAAGCTCGTCAGCGACGTGTTCATGACGTACCAGCCGATTGGAGTGTACGGCATCACGAGCACTTCGGACACGGATGGCTCGGTCAGCGCGCCAAGCGCAGGCAAAGAAGCTTTCCAAGGCGCTGTCGTCAACCTGGTAGGTACGGATGGCAGTTTGACATCGTCGACGTTTGAGCTATCGGACAGTGTGTACACGACGGCGTATCTGTTCGACGTGATCCAGGAGAACGGCAAGCAAGCTTGCTCGGGCGACGGGTGTCTGAACGACTACCGCGCGGGCTTCACGCGCGTGGGCGATGATACGACGCACGTGAACATTGTGTCGCGCATGATGCAGGAGCGCGCGCTCGCGGTGACGCAGACGGCGTACTTCATCGCGATCATCATCTCCCAGTGGTCCAACATCCTCGTGTGCCGCACGCGGCTGCTGTCGATCACGGACCAGGGCATGGACAACAGCGTGCTCAACATGGGCATTGTGTTCGAGACGATCGTGGGCATCGCGTTCTGCTATCTCGGGTTCCTGCAGGACGTGTTCCGCACCGAGTCGATCCGCTTGACGCACTGGTTCTGCGCGCTGCCGTTCTCGCTCTTCATCTTCTGCTACGACGAGATGCGCAAGTTCATGCTGCGCAAGACGTCGCGGACGTACGTGGACATGCGCACCGGCCGCATCAAGCGCTCCGTCGGCTGGATCGAGAACAACACGTACTATTAGAGCGGCGGCGCTGGAATGCCACGTCGCGTCGCCAATGGAGGTAATAACAGTTGAACGATCTGGTGACACGCTTGCTCGGGTTGTGCACTCATGCAACGCCATGCTTATACCATCTTTTCTCAGCAGCCGACCTGCCTGCACGAACCTCCATCCAGCGACGACAGACAACATCACGCAAACGCAATCAATGCAGCAGATTAACCTGTTGTGGCTGGGAACCATCCCGCACGAACTCAGCGACGCTGCAGCGCGGCTTTGGTCTTGAGATTCGACACCTTGGCCTTCACCTTCTCGTCCGATGCGTCGGTCGCGTTGGGAAACTTGTCGCGGAAGGCTTGCAGCGCCTCCAAGGGCTTCACGGTCGGCTTGCCAGCGACGAGACCCTCCAAGAAGACGGAGTACTCGGTCGCCAGCGGGTTTCGACGCCTCGACCCATTCGATTCGTCGCCGTTGCCCTCAGCGGATTGCGTCGACGCTGCTGTCAGCAGCTGGCGTTGCTTGCGGCGATCTTCCTTGGATGGCGGCACTCTGACAACGTTGTCTCGGCGCCCGGCAATTTCCGCACGGATGTCGTTCTCACCAGGCAGATCGTATCGCCCCGGGTATTTGTATTGGAGCGCCTCAAGCACACGTGTCGGCGCCAGCTTGCCCCACCTGGTGAGCTGTCCTCCGGGTTTGAGGATCTCGCGGATGTCTGCTTTAAACGCAGCGATGTACTTGTTGCCGTACGGGTTCGTATGCACTGGCCGACGAGCGCTCCCAGCGTGCACAAGCGGCTTCGGAGCTGGATAACGGGCCGTTATGTCGTCGCACAGCCGCATCATTTGCTCGGGTAGCGTCGCTGAAGAGAAGGAGTCCAAACGCCCCAAAACCGCGCGCTCGTGCAGCGCCCGCTTGGTGTATGCAACGATATCCTTCTCGTCTTCCGTGCGTGGCTGAGGGTCAGACCGAGTGATCGGCAACAGCATCGTCGAGTCCGTCGACTTCCACTTCCGCTCACGCAAGCGCACCTGGGCGATTGTGACGATCTTGACGCGGGTCAACTGCCCGTTGGCAGTGTTTGGAAGCACGACCTCGTGGTCCATCTCGCATTCGTCGTCCACATCGTACTCACTCTCGTCCGTGATTTCTTCATCAAGTAAAGCAGCGAGTTCATCGCCGCTGTCCACATCATCGTCGTCGCCCTCGGAATCGGCCACGACTGCCGCCGTCACACCGGCGGGGGTGTTCTTCGCGATACAGCGTCCCTCTTGAGGACGGACCTCGACCTCAATTCCATCGCCAATGCCTGAATAAGAGAAGGCGCGCAGACTGTAGCTGGGACTTGATGAGAAGCCAGTGAACTGCTCGCTGACATCCTCGACTGGGTAGTCGTACAGAATGTCGTTGGCCACGCCGACGATCTCCGAGAACGCAGTCTCGATTGGCGCAGTTTCGTTAACCACTTGCTCAACTCTCTCGCGGTCGTACTCGACGAGCTGGGCGACGCTGTTCGGCAGTCCGCGATCCGCTGCCAGGGCCTCGACAAGGTGCAATGGCGTCGTGCAGTTGTTTCCCTGCTGGACCCACGAGACAGCCTTCTTCATGGCACGGGTGAAATGCACGTCCAATGGCGATTTGCCGTCACTCGCTTCTGTATGGATGAAGCGCGACACTCGAAGCCCATTTGCAGCACCCAGAGACGGCAGCAGCACGGACACTAGTGAATTCTGGTAGTAACACGCGTTGTCGCTCTGAACCGCGACGCTGGCAATGTGCGGTAGGTCACGTTTGATCGAGACAATCATCGCTTCGATCAGAGCCACAACTGCCGCCTTGTCTTGCTTCTGTTCTGCAAAGTGGTCGAGGTACACTTTCGTCTCAACAGGCTTCGCGGTCTGGGACTCCCCCATCGACCAAAAGCGGACCATCACGCTATGCCAACTCATGCCTGAGACGTTGTCGAGCTCACCAGGCTTCTCGCGGTAGTACATTGGCGCCACCTTGCGCTTGAAGTCGATCACCACGAGTGCTTCGTTGCTGGCGCCAGTCTCTTCGCAGCGCTCCTTCATCTTCTCAAACAGCTCTTCAATCGCAGTCTGCTGGTTGAGTACTCGCAGCTGGTAGGCCATGAACATCTCCATCTTGCGGAAGCAGTCGTCGACAACGTTGATCGTAAGCGGCTCCGCCTGTTTTTCACCCAAACGCTGCTTGATGTACGCCTGAAGCGCGTGCATCTTCAAGCAAGGGGCGCAGGTAACAGCGCGTGACTCGGTATCTCTTGAAGAAACACTTGCCAGTCTGAACGACACGTCATGCTTGGGACAACGCGCCGCGGACGAGTCGCTTGCATCACAGAAGCTGTGCCGCAGCCAGTCCTTCACGAGCTCAATCTTCTCTGCCAGAACCCCGCTCTCCAGCGGGAGATGATCAGAGACGATTCGCAGCAGTCGGCCGACGCTGTCATCCAAGAGGGCGCCAGTGAGCGAGTCCGTGTCGCGACGGGTCGTCGTGTCACCACGCGTGACAATACGGCTGATGCGATAGAACGTGCTCCTGCACACCACATCGTCGCCTTGCGCTGCCTTGTAGTCGTCGTATATGTCCCGGACGGGCCTTTTGCGACGGATAGACGGAACTGACACCACGACACCGTCCACCTTCATGCGCTTCTCTCCGAATGAAACGTACGACACGTTTGGGCGCGACAGGAACACGTCGATAGCGCGGTCAACAACCGCCGGGTCAAACCGCGTGCGCGTGGTCCGGTCGTCGTTGAGAACACCGTCTTCGCACAAGATCTCATAGTCTCGCCTGCCGTTCGTGAAGCTCGACCGGCTGATGGAGAACCCGGGCAGCGTCTCCTCCAGCTCCGCGATCTCCCTCACCGAGAATGTCTCGCACAAGACCGCGCGCACGACTCGGCGCTCGATGGTCGCCTTCTTGGACGCTGCAAGCAAGCGCCCCCAGGGAAGCATCAACTCCTTGCGCACGCTGGCGACCACCTTCATGAACGCCTCCTTCTCCTCCTTCTCCAGCTTGATTCGCTTCTTGAAGAACTCGAGTGAGGCCGCGGCCGCGTCCGGGCCGCACACCGCCTCTGCGACGTGAAGGAGCGCGTCCGAGTACAGGTTCATGACCACCCCGCGCACCTTGCGCTCGTAGTTACCGCAGTCGACGCGCATGGCGTCCCATGTGTCTGGGTCGCTTCGCATCTCGGCCGCGCCGATTTTCTTGCGGATGTGCTTGATCTGCTCCTCCGAGAACCCGATCGCGCTCAGCAACTCCCAGTACTTGCGGGGCTTGGGCTCGTCCTCGTCGCCCTCCGACTCGGATGGCACGGCGTACGTGACGGGCGGGAGCTTCCGCAGGGCGCGGTCGGCCGCCGCCTCCACCCGCGGCCTCTTGGCCTCCGCCTGGCGCGCGGCGTCCGTCTTCCGCGGCCTTCCACGCTTCCTCGACAGCTTTTCCGCGACCATGAAGCCGTCGTGGTCGCACCCGCAGCGGCTGCAGCGCAGACAGTCGTCCTGGGGGCAGCGCGGCGCCCGGCACTTACACGTGATCGCTGGCGGGTCC
>JAADXW010001138.1:0-11722 GCA_023337975.1 Phytopythium ostracodes
GTGTGTGTGTATGTGTGTGTATCTCCTCGACCTTACAGCCCTGCGACGATTGCTAACACTCTGCCTCTGATTGAGTTTAGAACACGCTGACGGCGCTGCGGTCGGAGCACGGCGCGCTGCAGGCCAAGTTCGCCGAGCTGCTTTCCAGCTACAGCACGCGTCGTCGCCACTCTCCTATAGGGATGGCGGCAGGAACTAAGGGGAGCGTGGGCACCGTTCGGGACCGGTACATTTCGCTGGTGGTCGAGAAGGAGGCGCTGCGGGGGCAGCGCGAGAAGCTGGCGGACGAAACGAGGGACCAGGCCAAGACGCGCGACACGCTGCAGTGGCTCGTGGACGCGGAGCTCAAGGCGATCGCGGGGGACGGCGCGGCTGCGGACGCGAACGAGTCCGCAGCGCTGTTCCCCGCAAAGTATCTGAGCCTCCCGCCCATGTCGAGGGCTGAAGCTGCAGCGCTCGCCTCGGAGATGCGCACCTTCGTGCTTCAGTGTAGACGGGATGGCGCCGTGGATCGCGACCTCGAGAGTATTCTTGGGTGGGAGCTACGATACGAAGTCGTTGACAACGGCAGCATGGGTTCGCATCGCGTCTTGTCGAGCCGGAAGCGCGTCGAGACGGTCGAGACGCCTCTCAGGTTGTGCCGACGCACGCTGGAGTTCCTCACGAGCTCGTGGCGTCGCGGAGACAAGACGCACGAGCAGCAAGCCGAGGGTCTCGCCTTGCTGTTCCCGTGGGCTGCGCGAGGTACCGACGTGGCGATCGTCCAGACGATTGATGCAGACCACGTGCTGATCTGCGTGGACGCGAAAGCTGGCGGCCTGTGGCTGTGCTGGTGCGAACCGATGCCAACTGACAGGGGCGAGGGCTGCACACTCGCTGTTCAGCCGGTGGAGTGGGAAGCTGCTAGCGGCAGCGGCAAGACGACGAGCATGGGGCGGTTCCGGTCCGTGACCAGTGATCCTGCTCGACACTGGTAACGATTTTGCATTAGTGTCTGCTCTCGCAGTCTGTGCTGACGCCTTACGTTGTTTCTCATGGTGAACAGGATCTCGGTCGAGCGGCAGCGAAGGAAGCGACAACGAGGCGAGCATGACGCAGGTGAAACTTCCTGCGACGTGGCCGTTCACTACGCGGTCGCTCAGCCCGTAAGCGCAGCGAAGACCCGTGACCGATCGCTCCTGATCGACGTGGCGCGCGCGTGCTGCCACTGGGAGGCGCGAGTCGTCGGCGCGCTATGCCCTCTCGCCTCGCTATCTCCCTCGTCATCATCGCCATCTTCGTCGTCGGTGTGAATGTGTATCTCAAGATATAAATCGTTTTCAAGATGAGCAAGGTAAGGTGTATTCAATTCAACGCGAACGGCGATTGCAAGTGTTTGGTGTTTACAATGAAGAAGTGCGCGATGTGGCTGTCATACTGAGGGTCCAGCGACGGTCGCCACCCATTCAGCCACCTGCGCTCCACGTCGCCTCGCTCGCTACGGTAGTGTGTCAATCAATGTCTTTTTGCTACAGGTTAATGTTGAACACCGAGTCCACGGCGTAGTTCTCGAGCCGCAGGATGTACGAGAGGAACTCCATGGTCCAGAAGGCCGTGTCGGCCACCGAGATGCACGGCACGTGCCCGCCGAACTCGACCTGGCAGAACGGCGCGGCGCAGGTCTCCGTGCCGGCCGCTCCGCTGTTGTTGTTGTTGTTGCTGCTGCTGGCGTCATCGCCTTGGCCGTGGTCGCCCTCGCAGTCGTCAAAGCAGAGCCTGCCCCCATCATATTCACCCGTTAGCCTCGTGACAGACAAGCAGAGGCGGACCCAAGTGAGAGGATACACACCAGTAGAACATGTCGAGCCAGCCGTCGAACTCGGCGGCACTCGTGGGGATCCGCTCCGTGTCCACGGACCGGAAGAGGATCTGCTGCTGCTGTCTGGCCGACCCATCGACGTAGCTGACGGGCGCAACGCGCCTGGCCATGAGGAAGTAGGTCGTTTTCGGGCGGGCCAGCTCCTCCGTCTGCATGACGCGGCGCAGCAGCATGTTGTCGGCGTCCACGCGCTGCAGCACGTCGAAACGCACGTTGGTGCCGCCGCTGTAGAGCTGGCCGAGCAGCTCCGTGGTCGCGTAGAGCTCCCACGCGCGCGCCGCCAGCGCGCTCGCCCGCCGGCCGTAGAACCGCTTGAGCAGCGAGAACTTGCTCGTCTCGCCGAACTTGTGCTTGCGGTTCCAGCCCATGACTGGCGGCCCGATGTCCCGGAACCCAGGGCACCGCCGCTGCGAGCAAATGTCTCGCTGCGCACTCTGCGCGATGACCATGCACTCACTCTCTGTCAGTGGTGGGAACGACGCCGGGCCCTGGTTCGGAGCCGCCTTGCCCTGGACGCTGAGCGAACTGCGGTCCCGTCTCGTGGTCGTGAGCGACGCTCGTCGCTGTTGCTGTGGCCGCTGTGGGTCATCGCTGGGCTGCGGGAGCTGAGGCTGAGGCGGCAGGCCGCCCAGACGCTCCTCCTCCGCCTTCAGGACGAAAGAAAGTCGATGTCAGTGAACGGAGCGGGTCCGTGACAGAGATGCAACGCGCACCTGTCGTGTGAGGTACCATTGGAGTTTGTCCAGGAAGTCCGTGTGCTGCCACAGCCGCCGCTCCAGCGTTTCGTTCTCCCGTCGCAGCGCCTCCGTCTCGAGCACCTGCCGCCCAACACTTTGGTGAGTCCAAGCCTCGGAAAGAGTAAGGGCCTTGCTATCTGCTCTACCTGCTCCTTGAAGCGCTGGCGCAGGCTCTCGACGTGCTCGCAGCCCGCGCAGTGCGGCGCCCAATCGGGCGGCGAGGTCGGCGGCGAGCTCGACTGGGCCATCACGGCGCGGTACTGCTCCTCCAGCACGCCCAGCTCCTGTCGGAGCTGCGCCTTGAGCGCCTGCACACACCGACAACCCGTTAGCTCGACCGGCTGACCATAAGCGAGGCTCAAGACCCTTGGTTGAGAGACCGAGGCGTACCTTCTTCTGGTAGTACCCACGTCGCACGACGGCGCGGTGCTTCTCGATCCGCTCGGCCTCGGTGTACTTCTTGTGCGCGGCCCTGCCCGCCGCGGGCGACTTGGTGCCGGCATTGGCGCTGCCGGCTGCGTGTTGATGTATCCGGATCGGTGGCAGCGCGATGATTGGTGTTGTTGTTGTTGTGGTGGTGGTGGTGGCCATTCCGGCGTCCGAGGCGTCGGTCAGCATCGCCCCTGATGACGACGGCTCGCGTTTAATCCCGCCTGCCCCGTCCTCCCTGCGCCGTGTCGGTCCAAACGCGGTCTGGGAGCGCTTGTGCATGCCTGATTCTCGGTCTCCAGCGAATTGAAGCTCTCGCAGGAACGCTCCGCCATCCAGAGGGTCGGACTGAGCTCACAGTGGGTGATCAACGTCTGTCTCGAGGCTTCCGATTGTGGTCGTTGGGCGACTGGGCCCGCGTGAGGCGCTCGTGTTTTTGCGTCCAACGGCGGGGCTGTTGATGCATCAAAAAGTCCGAAAACACGCCCCGTCCCGTCAACTCGAGTCGCGATCAGCTTCGACACGGCCGTGACGTGGGCATCCGCTTGTGACGGACAGACGTCGGTGGGTGAGCGGGTGAGTGTGGGTGAGTTGGTCTGTGCTGTCGCCTCCTGTTGGCCGTCGCGCGGAGGACAAGTGGACACGAGAGACCGAGACTGAGAGACTGAGATAGAGAGCAGAGGGGGATGGGAACGCGTCGCGCGTGATTACAGGGTGATGTGGGCCGAGGTGGTCGCGGCGTATGCACGGCCGAACGGCCAAAGAAGGAGCCGAGAGGGCAGACGGGATGACAGGAGAGAGCAGCAGCGTGGTCAGTCGCGCCGACGCAAGACGACCGGACGGTATCATCCCCTCCGTGCACCGCACAGTACAGTACACTACTGTACGCTGGGTGCGCCGACGCTACTGTCCATGGCGTGTTTGTCCAATCCGACCCGACCGAGCGCCTAACATGGTCGTGTCTCGCCTCAGTTTCTCGATTACAGGAGGTGCCATCATGTGCTTGCCGTCACACACTTCAACGCTGCTGCAACGTACACATTCCAAGTCGTATTGCAATTCTGATACCGTATGGATTAGCGAGGGTCGGGCGCGAAGAACGAGCGTCGAGGGGGAGGGGGCGGGCATTGATCGAGCGTCTCGCTCTGGTCGAGAGCGTCTGGCAACAGTGGCATGCTGAGGGCTCGAGCGGGAGTGAATGTGGATGCGGAGACTGCGCCCGCCAGTTCTGCACCATCGAAAAGGGTTAAAAGACCGGTGGCAATCGCGTGGCACGCAAGGCGCGCGTGGCGCGACGACGTGGCAAAACGCAAGCCGAGGAACCCGCCAGATCAGAGGGCGAGCAGGACCTGCGAGCGTACGCGTGCATGCGTACTGTGTAGGGTAGAACAAAGTGACACACTTGACACGTCGGCGCTGCTGCAGTTGAATGGCAATTACAGTATAGTACTTTACGTTCAGCGTTCACTGTCGTGGCGACTGCCGCCCAGCTTGAACTTGGCCGGCGTCGACTGTAGGGCGCAGGATCGCATAGAAACACTCGGCAGCGCAAGTGAAACAACCGAAAAGGGGGTCGACCGCCGCGCGCAAAGACGCGGACGCCTTCTTTTCGTCGCTCGACCCAACGGCTTTGGCGAGTTCTTCGGCGGACGGATGAGGCGGTGCGCTCCCAGCTACCACGAAAGCCGTTCTCACACGCATAGACGCCGCCTGATAGCTTCCGTGTGTGTCTACGGCGACGCATACATACGTGAAGCCTCAATGCTCAACGAGCGGCGGGCAACGCGCGGGTGTCGATGCTTTAAGCGAGTGCCAAACCCTAGCGAGCCCTAGAGCTACATGTCGTGTAACCTTCCGCGAGCGTAACCCCACGGCTTAAGTTGCACTTGCACGTCTGAGACGCGCGCGAAAAGGAGCTGAAGCCATGTCAGGCAGATTGAAGTATCAACTTGAACAGATCCGACGGTATTTCTGCTCGCTGGCTGACTGGTGCGTGCGAGAGACAGGGCTCTCCGGCTCGTCCATGACTCCAAAACCTAATTCATACTTCTCTGGACTCGATAAAGAATGCGGGGTTGAGTATTTTTAAATAACCTAGTGAGTGTCTGATTCGATGATACTCGTCACAACTATCAAGGATTAGCTTAAAATAATCGTCGTCAAGAAAAACCTCTAGCTAGAAACTGCGATTTACGGGCAACAAATGAGACCATACGAATGAGCACGAAAAAAAAGCAACCTAATCGTACGACCTCTGCTCCGATTGAGTAAATACTTCCTCTGGTCCATCTCGATATGACCATTAAGGTTTTGATGTGGTACACATAAAACGAAATATGACCACTGATTGGTTAAAAATAATTCTTAGCAAAGCGTTGCCGACACAGCGTAATTGCTGGTTGCAAGACGCCAAATCAGCGGCCCTCCCAATGCCATGACGCATTTAGTGAGATCAAGTGAAAATGAATGAATGGACATCGAGCTCCTCGCTCGTGTTTTTGTCTTACTTACTCCCATTTGCGCTTTAGCATGCCGCGGCCTCCTGGCAAGAAAAATGTCACCCCCCCGCCAAGCGCATCGCGGTCGTCCTCCATCTTACCGCCCAGCTTGTAGCTGACCGCGTCCCTCGGGGCTCCTTCGTATCAGCCTGCCCCGCGTTCGACCTCAGGTGACGGACTATTGCGAAGATCTGGGCGGCAAGGAACGATCCCGCCGCGATGCTCGCCTTTGCGACCGCTCGCCACCCGCCGCCGACCAAGCGCACGGCCGCCGAGGTCATCGAGCTGGTCAAGAGTGTGCCGTTGCACAGCCGCAAGAGTATGCGCACTTTTGCGGCCGCCGCCAAGATCCCGCGCGCGACGCTGCAGCGCTACCTCGTGCGCGGCGTCGTTCGCCGAGTCTACTCGAGAGTCAAGCCAGCGCTCAAGGCAGAGCACAAAAAGAAGCGACTCAAGTTCGCGCTGCAGTTCGTGAGCCGCCCCCTCGGTATATTCGCTTGTATTACTATCTTGTCCGACTAATATTATCTGATTCATACTAATACGATATGTATCATTGTATTACCAGGCGCTAGGTTGTATCGTTTCGATCACATGTACGATGTTGTGCATGTTGATGAGAAGCGGTTTAACCTATACACAGCGTCGTCCAAGTTCTACATCACCGCCAACGAGACTGTGCCTTACTGCTAGTGCGCCAACAAGCGGTACATCGGCAAGATCATGTTCCTTTCGGCCGTCGCTCGTCCATGCCACGAGTTTCGTCGTAAGTGCGAATTTGACGGTCGCATTGGGGTTTGGCCGATCGTCGACGTCGTCCCGGTGCAGCGCTCCTCCGTCGACAGCCCGGCCGGGACGCCAAAGATCAAGAGCGTCGCCATAGACAAGAACAAATACAGGCAGCTCCTGCACAAGGTCGTCTTCCCCACAATACGGTCGCAATGGCCAGGTACCGTCGCTTTCACTACTTTCATGCTTTACTAATACTAATACAGTTACTATTTTGTGTATTGATATTGTATGAGTTCAGGACGCAAAGGTAGAACGATATGGGTACAGCGAGATAATGCGAGCTCCCATGGGCGCGCTGATGACGCTGAGCTCACTGCGGCAGGATGCACGGACGGGTGGCAAATCAAGATGCGGTGTCAACCGCCGAAGTCGCCCGACTTCAACGTGCTCGACCTCGGCATCTTCAATGCCATCCAATCCCGCCAGTATCAGATCGGCACTAGTAAATTAGATGAGTTAATCGTGGTAGTTAAACGTTCATGTCTTGCAGTCCCGTCACGCACAAAAGACAAGTGCTTTTTGACGCTGCAGAAAGTAATGGAATGCACTATCAAGCATGGCGGTGGCAACGACTTCCCGCTGCCTCGCGTTGGTCGCGCTCACATCAAGAATGGCGTGCATCCCGTGCCAATCCCCTGTGACCAAGACGCGTATAAAGGGGAAAGAGACGCTAAAAACCATGTGATTTCGATGCAGTCTAATCTTAGCCAATTTGTTTTCTAAAATCGAGTGTAGCTTTATGATGCTATCTGATTGGTCGAAATCTTGGATGATGTGCAACTTTGCTCTCGATTTGAGCGAGAAAAAAAACTCGCTTTTTCTATGAGTATTTTGCGTCCGTTTTGAAGCAATCTGATTGGAAAGCAATTGCAGCCTATTCAGCTGCTAAAGCGGATCATACGCCTGTCTTTCTTTCAGAATATCGCTCATTTTTGGCTGAGAAGCGACAAAAAGCCTACGGACCCTCAAATTTTATGGCAGACTTTTGCACCGCCTGAGTTAGTTTTGCGTTCAAAAACAAAAGTAAAAATGTGGTCGTACTAAGCAGAACGAGATCTGTCCATTGCGGTGTCTCTTGGTCAAAACAAAAGAAAACTCAGAAAGTTTGGGGCAGTTAGGAGAAGTGGTCATATCGAGACGGACCAGAGGAAGTATTGATTACACTGTGAAACAAATACTTTTGGCTCTCATCATTAATAGCACAAAACCTAAGCTCACGGTTTTCAAAATTCGAATTTTGGTGCGAAAAAAATGACATTAAATCCGTGAGATTGTGCGCTATCCGTGCATGCTTATTCACTTCCGTACCATTGGCGTGAGTCAACGCCGGGTTTTCCAGACCCCTCATTCTTTATCGAGTCCAGACAAGTAAGATTCTATTTTCTTCTGTACGGTTTTAATAACGTTTCGTAAGTGTGACGCGTCACTAAATTTTGACAGCTATAGTGACGTGTCATTCGAGCGACCGGACTTCCTCGCCAGCGGAAGAGGATGAGCTGGATGACGCGTACCGAATGAATGCGTGGCTGGCCATCTAGGAACCCTGCATGCTCAGGAAGCCAACCAGAGAACGGAGGTTTGAGGGGAGCGCCCGCCAATCGTCTCACGGTTCGGAACAAACGAGGAAGCGTCTTCGTTCAGTTCTCAGTTCCTCCAAGCAGCAGCAGCAGAGACGACAGCATGGTGCGCGACCTGAGCAACGCGGAGCAGAAGAAGCAGGCGCTGGCCGAGGTGGCCAAGGTCATCCCGGTCGTGCCGTTCAAGGGCGTGGACGCGTTTTTCGACATCGGCGGCCTGCTGGCGCAGCCGGCGGAGCTCGCGACGGCCATCGAGCTGTTCGCGAGCGCCGTCGAGCCGTTCATCGACGAGATCGACGCGATTGGCTGCTTCGACGCGCGCGGCTTCCTCTTCGCGCCGTCGCTCGGCGTGCGCTTCCAGAAGAAGGTCTTCATGCTGCGCAAGCCCGACAAGATGCCGAGCGTCAGCGACACGATCGAGTACTTCAAGGAGTACCAGGGCGACAACGCCACGGGCGGCGACCACTTGAGCATCCAGAAGTACGCCGTCTCGCCCGGCGACCGCGTGCTGCTCGTCGACGACCTGCTCGCCACGGGCGGCACGGTCGAGGCCGGCATCCGCCTCGTGCAGCAGGCCGGCGGCAAGATCGCCGGCGCCCTGTTCGTCGTCGAGATCGCCGTGCTCAAGGGCCGCGAGCGCGCCGAGAAGGCCGCCAAGGGTCTCCACAAGGACCGCATCATCTCGCTCCTCAACGAGAACGACTTCTAGACGTGTACCATTGCGTGTTGATAGAGCTGTTCTTCTCCCTTTAATGAACGATAGTTCTCCCTGTTACCAAGCATTGTCGCTGTGTTACGCATCAGCATTGCCACAGTCCTGCGGATACTCAGTCGACGCCCGCTCGATCTGGATGGTGGTCTGCGTAATACCTCGCCGATCAAGAAGGGCTGAGGCCAGCGCGGCGTTGTGGTCGTCCGACACGAGGTGCACTGCCAGCGCCGGCTTGCTGGTACTGAGCGACCAGATGTGCAGGTCATGCACTTCGACGACCGTGTCGCACACACTGAGTCCTGCCTTGATGTACTCGAGGTCGACGCCTCGTGGAGTTCCTTCCATGAGCACGTGCAGGCTCTGCTTTATGGTTGGCACGGTCGTACAGACCACCAGCACAGAGAACACGATCGTCATGACAAGGTCGGCCAACTGCCACGACGGCTTCCACCATATCAGAGCTCCTGCAACTGTCACGCCCACGCTCTGCAACAGATCGTTGATCACGTGCAGATACGCTGCCTGAACGTTGAGGTTCTCGAACTTGTTGCTCCACATGCGAGGCTTCTTCTGTGGGACTCCCGCGTGCTCTTCACGCTCGCTGTCATTCTTCATGTCGGTTCTGTCTCGAGTGTGATCATGGTCGTGGTCGTGGCCGTCCTCATGCTCGTGCTCCAGCTCGCCGTCATGGCTGTGATCGTGGTCGTGATCGTGGTCATGGCCACCGCCATGACCGGATTCGAGCTCGTGGGCATGCTGGTGGCAATGACTCTTTGCATCACTGTGGCTATGACCGTGGCCGTGGCCGTGGCTGTGGCTATGACTGTGGCCACTGAGGATTTTCATCATCACCACGTTGCTAACAAAAGACCAGCGATTGCGACGATGAACATTGTGAACCTGTCGACAATCTCAGGCGCGTCGGTCTTGGCCTGTTATTGGAAGCGCTCAATCGCTGAGCTCACCAAGATTCCCGTGAGAACCCAGATGACCAAAATACTGATGACGGTGCCGATGATCTCGACGCGGTGGAAGCCGAACGTCAGGTGGCGCCACGGCGACTTGGTGCTGATCCAAATCGCTGCGAGCGAGATGGCGAAACCCAGTACATCGGTGAGCATGTGGATGGCGTCCGAGACGACCGCCAAGCTGCTGTCGGTGTAGCCGCCGATGAATTCAATTGCCATGAACGTGACTGCGACGCCGGACACATGCAGCAGCTTGCGCACCGCGAGGTGTGAGTCAGTTGACAAAGCATCTACTGGCCGTCCATCCGTGAGATCAAGCCCAACTTGTCTGCGATGGCGATGCACAGTACAGTAGGAGGGCGGACTGGGAGTTTCTGGGCTGTTGCTGGCAGCAGGGGATGCATTCGGAGAGCCTGAGCGTCCCATCACGCTGGGCATTGTCTCAGCCGTCGGACAAGTCAAGAGAAGAGAAGGCTGCGAGTGTCCAACACGGAAGAGTGTTGCTAACTCGAACGACGAGTTGGATGGATGGCGGCCGTGGTCGCACTGATGTTTACGTGGTATGGCCGAGGTATCGGCTTGTTGATCGAGCAGTTGCTTCCCGAAAAACCTCTTTCTTAACGTTCCCCCGCCACACGGCAACGTTTTTACTCTTTGCACTCAACGCACACATGTCACACTATAATATGCGAGCTCGCAAAATCTCTCATCGTTGATTTTGAGGGTAGTATTGTGATCGGGAGCGAATACCGGCATGCAGCTATAGCGTGAGAATCACACTGCCTCGTTACCTTTTTAATTTTATTGCCCTCTTCCAATAGATTCCAATGTACCACGCAATTCAACTGCAAGCAGTTGAGTTTGACCTATACCTTTAACATTTCATTTTTTCTGTAAGGTAAGACACCGATTCACGGTACTGCTCGAGTTCAGGATTTTCCCTAGTTTTGGGAGTCCGCAAGGTGTGACAGCATAGCACCGCGAGCGTTACAGCACTGCACTGCCGCACTACCGGCCTCTAGTTGAGACCGGTGGTGCGGCAGTGCTCTCTACTACCCTACAGTAGTATACAGCAACAGGGCCTTGTGCACGTTTTTAAAGTACAGTAACGATCACAGCGCAATGCTCGTGGAATATGCGTGGGCTGGTTACTAGTGCTGCCGTGGTCACGACACTGAGGTCGATCGTGGTGGTGGTTGATCGCCGCCGCCTCGACCGACTCGCTCACTCGACAGCCACTTGGCTGCATGACCTACTAGACGCTAGAAAGGTTACCGAGAGTAGACGCTCACCGAACCAACAACCGTTGGACACTCGAGTGTTCCCACGAACGACGACGCCATGAATGGCCACACACTGCTGGCCACTCAAGCTGGCAAACTATTCAACGCTCACCTATAATAAACGTCCACAACACTGCACTGTCATTTGTGCACCGTACGGCACTGCATTTCCGGACCGCTGCATTTCACTGTGGTGGACCACTGATGGTGTCCGGTAAACGAGACTTCAAGTAATAGTGATGGCTCCCCTGTGCGCGTTCGTTCGACTGACGCTCACAGTACAGTACAACACAGTAACTTTATACTGCACAGAATGGTTCACGGTGACCGAGACGACGGGCACGACGATTGAGGTCGTTGGTGCAGTTCCGGAGGCGAGTGAGCTGCGCCATCTTCAGCAAAAAAGCAAATGAACCTCAACGAGCACATGCCACGCTGCTACCCCTCCAAAACACAACGAAAGCTCAACGCCTGCAACCCGTTCCATAGGTGTCAGCGAAACCAGACTGCAAGATAGCCAACCAGTCCACCCCAGTTTAAAAAAAGATTTGCCAAAACAAACGCACGCACTCAACTGCAACGGCACCAATTGCTCTATTGCCAGCCCTTTTCATCACCATGCTTTTTGCCGGTACCCCGGCCACTAGCGAGCCGAAGGCGAGGCCATCCAATATTGTTTTCTTGCTATCCCAGAATAATGTGTACGGTATTATTTTGGTTCAGACCCATGTACAGATTTCCCCGGCAAATTCGGAAACGCGGTAATCATCAAGATTGCAAGACTTACTGATTTTCCGCGTTATTTTTTTTGCTGGCAAAATACTAAAATAGCGATAAAAATTGTTACCGAACCGGTAGGCTGAAACTA
>JAADXW010001139.1:0-11720 GCA_023337975.1 Phytopythium ostracodes
AAACGAAGCATTTTGCGCTTTCGAAAACCTATTATTGGCTAAGATATGCGACCGACCGGCCATTTTCACGTTTCATTGGCGCGCACTGTACGTACTGGACTGTATCTTACGGGTGGCTGGCGATGTGTCTCGTTACAATGCGCTAAAAGTGGTTGAAAAGGCACAAAATTTTGCGCCATTCCAACCTAATTGACTGCGAACCAATGCTAAGTCGCTGAAATGACTTGAGGTCCATGACTAAAGCAACGCTAAATCAATTATATAGTTGCGAAAGCGCCCAATAAATCAACGAATTGTTGTTCTTTTGCGCCAAAAACCTTGAAAAGCACAATATACGGTATACGGTACCAGCAAAATGCGGTTACAGGTAGTAACCACTGGTTACTGTTCAGTGTCAGTCTGGTTACGCTACACGTACTCTGGAGTTACTCCGTAACCACGCTAGATGGTTACATATGCAACCCGCTAACATTGTAATCAGCTATGTGTAAACGTAACCAGTGGAACAGTAACCAGGAGTAACCCACCAACCTGCCATGTGTTGTTGGTTACCCGAGCCAAGATGGAGATGCAAGCTCTAGACCACCCCGGGCGGGGCGATCACGTGCCGCTCTACCTGATCGCGCCGTCGTTCGCGATCGCGCTGGATGAGCTCGAGTATGCTGCGCGCGACCGCTCGGCGTTGCTAGTGCTGCTCTCTGCGTTTGGCGAGTTTGTTTGGCGCGGACAGCGGGGACCTGCGGTTCCAACATCGATTCAGGAAAATGCCTTTTACCAGCAGCTCGCGGCCGGCGACGCGCGGCTCGACTTGCTCTCCCACTTCGCTCTGCGCCTCGCATTTTGTAAGTATGTCGAGAGCTTCCATTGGTATCGAGAGGCATGTGCCTTGCACCAGATCGAGTTATCTGACAATAGATCGTGTGCGTGTCCACACAACATGATAGAACGCGAGGAGCCGACTGGCACTGGCTGATCGACGCGGAGTCGAGACTATTCGCGCTGCGTCTGTCAATGATTAACGCTCAGCAATCGATAGCTGTGCTGTCCAGACTGGGCGTTGAGTACGAGGGCGAACGCGACACTGAAGACGCCGTTGCCGACTCGCAGAGCGAAGGCGACTCTGACGACTGGACAGGGTTCCATAGAGGCCCGCGCAAGGTACCACAGCCCACTCAGTACCGCGTTCCGTTCGAGCACGCCGCAGGGTTGGTGAGGCACCGGCGAGTCGAGATGCGCCGAGGATTCTGTTTGGTGCCGATTGAAGACATGCGTCACGTCGCGGTTTACCACTTCAAGGCGACGCTGCTGCGTCAGATGAACGTACTGAGTCGCTCGTTGCTGACGATGAGCACCGACGAGACCGCGCGGCTCGGCCCCGTTCTCGGAAGGGTCATCGCGTCATGGCAGCTCGAGTTGGTGCGGCAAGGATCTACGTGTGGCGCCAGCTCCACCATGCGTACTCGCATCAAGCTCAACGAGATTGACAGCGCGGCCGAGGCGCATTTCCCGCTATGCATGCGCCACCTGCACCACAAGTTTCGCGAGAACCACCACCTCAAGTACGACGGACGCGTGCAGTACCGTATGTTCCTCAAGGGCCTCGGACTTTCTGTACAGGAGAGCATCCTGTTCTTTCGGTCCGAGTTCACCAAGGTGATCCCGGCCGCCAAGTTCGACAAGGAGTACGCGTACCACATCCGCCACAGCTACGGCCTCGAGGGCTCCCGCAAGAACTACGCGCCGTTCGACTGCGACCAGATCATGAGCGGCCCAGCCCCGCGGCACGGGCAGTACCATGGCTGTCCGTTCAAGCACTGGGACAGCGATACGCTGCGTCATGAGTTGGGCAGGTGCGAGTTATCGGCGGGCGCTGCTTCGAATGTCTTGATGGAAGCGGCGAGCGGCCGGTACCAGTCAGCGTGTCGCGCGCTCTTTGACGCGACGCACCGCGTTCCGTACGCGCAGGCGATGGCCCAGACCCACAAGGCATCTTCACTGTCCAACAGCCTGATCGTTCAGCACCCGAACGCGTATGTAGACGCCAGCGCCGCGGTCTCCACCTCGTCACGGCGCTCGGATCAAGTGCAACGCGGCCAAGCGGAGCTGTGATCAACAACAAAAATGAAGCCATTTCTATCTATACTGACATGGTCACTAGATCGGGTTACACAGGTCGTAACATCAAATGTGAGGGGTATAACCCGAATGGAGCTGCCAACCAGTTCCAGACACGCGATTGCCCATGTCAAAGCGGCTCAAGACAATGGCTGCGCAAGCGGAAGGCGCCGCCTCTGCGGCTCCTCCGGCTGCCGCATCTCTTCCTCCTACGCCTCACCATGCAACGGACCTGCCGGCGCTGGAGGCCGCGGGCGCGGATGCGTCCCATTTGCTGGCGATCCTGCACGAGATCCGCAGCATCGTCGGCCAGAGTACGTGTGCTGTTGCGTCTACCGATGCTGATGCTTGATTGTCTCGGCGTCTCACGCGCGCGCTTGTACACTCTCTTCAACGGCAGAGGTGGTCAACAACGCGATCGCCAAGGTCATGCGGGACCCCGTCGGCTACCGGAAGCAGCTCGAGCAGAAGGAGCAGCAACAGCAAGGCGACACGCTCAAGCCGACGCAGAAGAAGAAGTGGCAACCACCCAAGAAGAACAAGCCGCGCGAGTTCCGCATGGAGAACTACGCGTCGCGCACGGTGGCCGTCAAGTTTCTGTACGACGGCGAGAAGTACGCGGGCTTTGCGCGCCAGGACCACATGGACGACACGGTCGAACGCTTCCTGTTCGACGCGCTCGTGCGCACCAAGCTCATCACCGACATCGAGAGCTGCGGCTACTCGCGCTGCGGGCGCACGGACCGCGGCGTGAGCGCCTTTGGCCAGGTCATTGGCGTGCGCGTGCGCTCCAACCTGCCAGCGAACGCCAAGCTGCTGGACGTGGCATCCATCGACGAGGTACGCGCGGGCGACAAGTTCCGCGTCGAGCTGCCGTCGGGAGAGGTCAAGACCATCACGGAGATTGACTACCCGACGCACATCAACCGGTCGCTGCCGCCCGAGATCCGCGTCTACTCGGTCGTGTCGTGCGCGCCGGAGTTCTGTGCACGGTTCGACTGCCGCGGACGCGTGTACCGGTACTTCTTCGTCAAGAACAGCCTCAACATTGACAAGATGCGGGCGGCGGCGCAGCTTCTTGTAGGGCCGCACGACTACCGGAACTTTTGCCGCATCGACCCGAACTGCCACACGTTCGAACGCGAGATCAAGTCGTTCGAGGTCGTGCCGTGCGAAACCCACGAGGCGCGCGACCCCGCCCACCAAATGTACCGCTTCGAGGTGAACCGTTTTCAGTATTGCATCCACCATGCTATCACTCCAGAGAGCTAACCGTGTGGCTTCCTTTGTGAACGGGTGCAGATCAGCGGACACGCGTTCCTGTGGCACCAAGTGCGGTGCATGGTGCACGTGCTCTTCATGATCGGCGAGGGCAAGGAGGAGCCCGAGGTGGTCTCGCGGCTGCTGGACATCGCGCAGACGCCGCGCAAGCCGCAGTACGACATGGCGTCTGACCTTCCGCTCGTGCTGCACGACTGCAAGTTCGACAACGTCACCTTTGAGTACGTTGTCTCCCACAAGTCGATCTCGTCCACGCGTACCGTCTAACAGTTCGTATTTGCTTCTATCCGCGTGAAGGTACTCGCCGCTGGCGCTGATGCAGGTGCACGACCAGCTCAAGGGCGCGTGGGAGCGCCACTCGGTACGCACCGCCATCGCGCGGAACCACTTGGACGTGCTCGAGAACCTGGCGATCGCGCCGAAGGACGTGGTGCGCGAGCTAGACCACTACTCGCCCAAGCTGGAGCAGCTCATGCAGGAGCGCGGCTTGCTCGACCGCGAGGCACTCGCCTGGAAGGACGTGTGCCCGCTGCTGCCGCTGGCCAGCAAGCGCAAGGTCCTGCCGCTGCTCACGCGCAACACAGGCGACTCGGTCGGCGAGCGCAAGCAGAAGATGGCTGACCGCAAGCGCCGGCGCGAGGAAACGATGGCGCCGGTCGCCAAGCCGTCAGAGGACGCGGCGCCGGCCACCACGAGCGCCAGTTAGCATCTCTTGCATGGCGCTTCATAATGTACGCCGAGTAATAGAGCGACAATGCTGATCAAGCGTGATGGTGTTGATGACCGACCGGCTAGAGAAATTAGAGGAGAACCTGATGGATTGTGCATACGGGGCGTAATCGGCATGCGCTTCTGTCATGTTGTCTGGTCGTTCGCTCAACTGATACAGTACGCTCGCGTGGCACAGCACAGGAGGAGCGGCGCAAATCCGCTGTCGTTTCATCCGACGGATGCGCAAGTTGAAGAAACCGCTCCATGTCGCTGCTCCTACAAAGTTGCGACTCGCGCCACGTCGGTCGACTTCGTCGCCGTTCTTTGGCGCCGACCCGCACCAGAACGTCATGGAGTGTTAGCGCTTTGTGTGTGAAGTGATGGAAGGCAAACATGGCGAGGGCAATGGGCGCATGGTCGGATAGAGTAAATAGGAAATAATTATTATAATATGCATCGCCGCCTCGGTGGACGGAGCAACACGGGTGTCATGTAGTGGAGGGACATGCAGGGAGGAAGGAACTCCGAAGTCTACGTAACTGATAGAGGCTGCCGGCGCTGCGACAGACCGTTGGGCGCGCGCCGTCGCCATGCGCGCTTGTAAATAATAAGCCTATCGTATTTGCGCGCGGGTCGCAAACGAGGAAGGAGCGAATCTCTCCACCGGTCGAAGGGCGGGAGGCTCGCGGAGTCTTGATGGTGGTCATGCTGACGGGTGCTGGTAGTATTACTGGGACGCGAGGGCCGAACCGCGGACAGCAAGAGGGGAAGCTCGATTCTAATACAGCGAGCACTGCTTCCCGCGTCTCAACTTGTCTCGCCTTGTCTCGCGTGGTCCTCGTCGCTCGCAGCTTATAGAGAATGTGCGTCTTGAAAATAATGGAAATTCACTCACAAAGGCGTCCGGAGTCGAGTCTTGGACGCTTGAAGGGTCCCGCGACTCCAAGCGGCGAGTCATCGCGAAGACGAAGCGCCCCACGCTTGTCCGCTGCTAATGTACATGTGTCGATGGCGGTCACACGCGGGGCTTTGCTGCTTCCTCCTCGACTGGTACGTCGGGATCGGACGGGAGGGGACGCTTATCTTGGGTGGCTTGAAGAAATGGGACGCGACATCGAAAGGCCTTCTCATCTCGTTTCCTCCAGTCGCACGGGCGACGGAGGACAAAGCAGTGTTGTCGGGGCAGCGCTCGCGTCACGGTTCTCGACGTCGAGCTCGCTGGACGGCGCCACGCGCGCGTCCAAATCGACCGTCACGCCGCTAAGAGGAGCGGCGGAAGCTACTGTGACAGCTTCCAGGAGCGACATTGGCGGCGCGGGGTCTTGGTTGAAACACACGATGATGGCGCTCACGTTGTCGGTCGAGCCCATGTTGATCGCGTGGGACACGAGCTCCTCGCACGCGTGCTGCACGTCCCCGTGAAACTCGAGCTTGGTGCGCACGTAGTCGACCACTTGCTGCGGCTCCATGACCTCGAACAGCCCGTCGCAGCCGAGCACGATAAACTCGTCTTGCGGAGAAATATCGTGCTCCACCACATCCGGCGTCGCGATCACCAGGTCGCCGTTGAAGCGGCTGCTGAACTCGCCTCGGGCCGTCTTGAAGTCGTTGTCGCCGAACGCGCGTGAGACGCCCAGCATACCGTAGATGCGTCCCTTGGAGATGTTGCCCTTGGCCGCGAGGATGCGCTCGCGCTCGCTGGACAGCGTCGGAGTGTGTGCCACACACATGTCCGTAGCCCTGCCGCCAGTCGACAGCACAGCCTGGGAGTCACCGACAGACGCGATGAGCGCGCACGTGCCACGCACAACCACCGAGACAGCCGTGGACCCACTCGGGATCTCGCGCGCGAAAATTTCCTCGTCCGTGGCGGCAAAGGCTTCCTCGACACACGCGGCCAGCGCGTCGCTCGAGTCCGGTGCGTTGCGCATGCGGTCAAACACGGTCGCGTGCAGGTTCTCGGCCAAAAAGTCGGCCACTTGGGACCCGCCGTGGCCGTCGTAGAGCCCGAAGAACGCGACCACGTTGTCGTGCACGCGCTCCGTGACGCAAACCTCTCGGTCCTCGTTGGCCTTACGCGCGCCCTTGTCCGAGTACGCGCCGTAGCTGAGCCGCAGCTGGGCGATAAACTGGTCGGTCGGCCGGTGCAGCACAAGCGTACGCTCCGTCTCGCTCGCGGTCGTGGCCGTCGAGAAGACGCTGCCCGTGGGGCTCAGCGGCGAGCAGCTCGGCGAGGCGTCGTGCCCCGCTGACGTCCTGGCACCACGAGGCCGCATGCCCAGCTCGCTCTGCTCCTGCTGCACCTCGAGCATCATGCCGCGTTCGTTGAAGATGCTGAACACGTCGCGGTGCGCGCTGCCGCTCGTGGTGGCCATGTTGTCGCCGCCGCCCTCGAGCTTGCTGGAGGCCTGCAGCAGCAGCTGGTTCAGGCTCAGGCGCTGGCACACGACGCCGCCGTCCGCGTCCTGGCTCGGGCGAATCACCTCGAGCACCTTCTTGGATTGCTGGCAGCCCATTCGCTTGTCTCCTTCAGGTCGTCGAACTCGCCTGTCTCGATCGATACTGGGGAGTCGTTGATCGGCCGGTCGGAGAATGCGAACAATGCGGAAATAAGAAGAAAGGGCTCCTTCCTTTGCTGCCGCTTGGTCGGGAGGGAGTTCCTGTCTTGTTCTTCGATTTCTTCTTGGTGAAGCGCGAACAAGACTGAATTTAACAATGGCGGGGCACGAGGTAAGGTAAACACAATACGCAGTCGGGAAAATATCGAACGAAACATCCAGAGAACAATAAGAGATCCAGAAGGACAGGCACGCGATGGCACACAAACACACGGTAAATAGACAGGCAAACGGTTAGCAACCCAATTCCATAGTGTGCGCCTATATCCAGGCGCCAAGATGGGTGTGGTGGTCGGCGGATGGGTGGCCAACGCGCCGCGCAAATGCGGCGGTGGGGGGGAGGGGGGGGGGACACAGCCGACGCTGCCATTGGGTTCACCGTGATGCGGACCCAAATGACGGCAGCGGTCGGCATTGTCACCCGCCGCGGTGCACGGCGAGCGTCCATCCATCCGTCGACACCGACTGACCATCTTCGCACCGGACCACCAAACAGGATAAGAGAGAGAGAGAGGAGCTTACCTTAATCTTATCTAGCAGCGCGTGAGATCCGGAAATGTACGACGCCTTGCGCGATCAAAAGGTCGCACGCAGTGGTCGAGATGACGCGGAGCAGCCGATCGATCGGTGTGCTCGCGACGCGGAGGGGTCTGTCACTGATGCTGCTCGCTCGGGAGCAGAGAGGTCGTTTGCAGTTGCGCGCGCTTTCGCGCACAGTGTGCCGGTCTGGGAATAGCAAGCACGCGCTGGGTGCCTCGTCGCGGTCGGTCGCTCCTGTCCGCGCTGGTGCCGCTGCCAAAAATATACACGCTCGGTGGTAGGGGTGAAGTTGCCGAATGAAAGGAACGGAGCAAGCGTCCGTCCGAGTTTTTAGTGCGATTTCGGACTTTAACCCCTTTTTGTGGCGGGTCACCAGCAAAAGGCACGAGCAAGAGCGCACGCGTGTGTTTCTTTCGAGGGTTTTGACAGGTTGATCGGGGGTTTAGGTTCGTCCGCACGCAACACGGGCAGTTGTTTGATTTTTCCCCCGTGCTGTCCCAGTCCCATACTGAACGCAAGACACAACCAGACAAACAAAAGGGCGCGAGTGGGTGAAGGAGCGACAGGGGCGGAAGGGGAAGGGGGAGGCTCTTTTATCATGAAAACACACACGCACGGGGAAAAAGACGAGCCAGAACCCTACTGCTCCACGAACTGGGGCGACACAATTGTCGGCCATACAAATCGCGAGATGTATGGGGCGAGTCTGGCCGGGTGTTGGTCGGGGGGCCGGGCATTACACGTGCCCTGGCTTCAGTTCGGGTTTCGCGCCAGCTGGTGGACACCGCATGACGCTCCATACAAAATCCCATACAAGTCCCACGACTGCAGCCAGTCTAGCCATCCGCGCGAGCCGAGGTGTCTGGTTGTCGTCGATAAGAAACAGTAACTTGGCACCTTTCGACGCCGAATGTGTCGGCAAAAAATGGTTTCTGTACGTGTAAGACGACGATGCGGCGCGTGCCTCGCCGGCAATTTTTTCCAGGCTGAAAACGTTTCTTTGGCGGGAGATTTATGCGAAAAGGTAGATCGACATGGGTGAACGACTGGACGCTGCTGCAAAAGCATTTTTGCGCGCTGCACGCTGCGGGAACTGGCCTGCGCCGTTCGCTGGGCCGTGCGGGGCGGAGCAGGGCGGTATCCTGCCTGCCTGCCTGCCTTCCTACTGCAACCAAGCGTGTACTGTAAAATGACGGCACGAGCAACAAAAATTAAGCGCGCCTCTGATTCTATCATACCGTACACTTCTGAGGTCGCGTGCTCGTGTCCAATGCATACTGTACACTGCTCGCTTCAGAAAAGCACTGGCTGATATCCTCTTGTCAAAAAGGGCATGCACATCGACTTGCTGCACCGTCAATGCGTACAGAGCAACCTGACAGGGACCACGCGATATTTCCAACGCGATCTGGTCCGGAGCGGTGGAAAATTCACACTTGTGTACCTATGTTGGCACCGACTTAACGCGCGCTGCCTGTAACCTCGGAGCTGCCGACGCCAGCGAGTCACGAGCCTGACCACTTGCTGGAAGATCTGACCTGAGAAACGTCCACACCATTTTGCAGTTGCGTTCCGCAATCATTTCTTTTGGAGTTTGTCGACCCCACGCGATTTGTCTTTTTTGTATTCTGACACTCTTCATAATTTACTGTAAGCTTAAGGCTGTTTTGTCAACCGGGAACTTCAACATCAATCGTGACAGGCCGCCGCCTTGCGTCAGAAACGCTCGTTTACGTGTGCTTTATGCACGGGACGTGTCTGCTCCTGCCCGTAAAACGACAAAGTAACTGGACCAGTGTATAAACCGAAAAGGCAACTGCAACATGCACTTCCGCCGGAAGAAAAACGATCGGATTCTGGGATTCGGCATTCGGCAAATGAGGAGCAAGGCTCCATGGAAACTCACGGCTCGACCGCTCGAATTCGCAAAGAAATGCTCGCCAACCGCGCGTTTTCATTTCACACGGATTTCAGCATTGAATACAGTACGCGTGATGACGTCCCCTCATGTGCTCCCAGTTCACTCCGCTGCTTCGTCCGAACCACTTGCTACGGCATGTATTGTACATTATTGTATCCGCCGACAGTAATGCTAGATTAATGCGCATGTAATATGGCTTTGCACGTAGGACTCTGCGCTTGGATCATGCTGTCGTACGCGGATTGGCTGGCGCAAATGCTTCGGATCAAGCGGATTTGCAAGCATGCATGTGGATCATTGACTGTAGACGTGGTTTCCGATACAATTCCCGTGTGACTCGGTTCGTTTATCGAAATTGTACGGCAACCATCTGCGTGAATGCCGGCTGCCTGGATCGCGCACGCGCGTTTTCGGATTTTCGGATTTTCGGATTTTCAGATTTTCGGATTTTCACGGCCGGCCCCACCAAGATGCACAGAAACGAAGGATAAATGATTTGGCACGAACGTTGAAGGTCGTCGTGGGACGCCAAATCTAAAAGCGGCCACTAATTAAACATGGCAAAAGTCCCACTCGCGCCCACCAGCGCGCTCAAATGGATCATGTGGGATCTCATCAATCCACCCACCGTTTATTTTTATTTTTGCAAGATTCCGTCCAAAGCAAAAGTTCAAAATCGCAATTGCGAAAGTGGGACTGATACAAAAACGACGAGCTGCACCGAGCCGATCAAGCTCAAGAGTGGGAGGGAGTTGGGTGAAACTTCAAGCGATGCTACCGCTATTTTTATAAAAATGGTGTCACAAAACTGCAACATGCGCGCACCAAGCAAAAGGCATACGCCAAAATTCACTTTGCAGCGTTGCGTGCTCCTTTCGGTTGTAGGATGCTGCGAGGGCGGAGGCAGAAATAGAGGCGTTGAAGTTGCAGAGTAAATGCATGTACACCATAGTTGTAATACAGTATTAATAGTCGCAGAGTAGCTCTATGCTCGCTGAGCGGCGAGCGGGCGCGTCCTTCCGTGGGCAGTGCAAGCGGCCAGAGAGCGCCGGTGTATTCCCTGGGACAGTTTCTGCTTTATCAGGTTGTATTGTCTGCTCGTTTTACGACCGTTCCCATCTTCTACCTAGCGTTCCCTGCGTTCACGGAGACGAGTGCGATCTCCGGGTTGGTCAGTTCGAGATTTCGAGAAATTTCGCTTTAGCTGGGCCGCAAATTCGCGGAATTTGCGTGCTCGCTTTTCCTGTTGTTTACAGTACGCATAATGAGTGCTGGTCACGTTTTAATTTTGGGCTCGGTTTGCCTTACTGATTAGCAGCAAGAGTGACGGTCTGAGTGAATTGGGTACGCCGTTCGCAACCTGCACTTGCTGAGCGTGAGTTGGGGTTACACTTGCGAAACTTTCTCAATGGATAGGCTTGAAGGAAGCGTCTCTGGTTCATGCCTGTCCATTTTCGAAAACCGCACCGACCAGCGAAGGAAATGCCGCTTGGGTTTCAGTTCATTCATGGCACTATCGTGTGCGCCACATCGAAGGCGAGCAAGGGGCACTTGTACGTGCATAGTGCACCTCCATGCGAGCTTGCATGTGTTTTAGTCCAGTGCTGCACACACTGATCCATGGGCAAGTGTAACCTTCTGTGCCGGTGCTGGTACCACATCGTGGTGACAGCTTGGTTAGCCAGTGTACTGGGTATGTGTAGCTCGCGCGAGTAGCCCCGTGAAACCGTAACCCTTTTACCCCTCAAATGAACCCTTTTCGACAAGGTTACTCGCGCGAGTTACACACTCTCAAACTACACCACTTCCCTGGCAATTTGCAAAGTTTTTAGAGCAATGTGGAAATGAGGTTTTGGAAAAAAAACTCGAATTAGGTTTTTGACAAGGAAAGTGCGATTTTCCCATTAGTGCGATTTTAGCCCATCTCCTGTTCAGACCAAAATGAAAAATACTATCACTTCCCTAGCACCATATCCTCGCCGCGCTCTGCTGTAAAGTACGCCTTCAAACAATGGCGCTCCATGCGCCACACCAAGCGCTGAGTCAGAGCATGGCAGCTCGCATCGGTCGCCTCCTTCATTAGTGCGACGCAGTGGGCTGTGAACGTATCATATACACCCCGCACTAAGAACTCCTCCTTCTTAGTTACCATAAAGTGACGCATCTTGGCCTTTAGGACATTCCAACATCCCTCAATTGAGTTCAGCATTGGGCTGTACGGCCCCAAGCGCAACACGACCAACTTGCTGCCGTTCACGATGCCGTCGGCCGCGAGAATGTCGCGCGACAGGTCCTCAACACCATTATGGGCGGGCGCATTGTCCGTCACGATTACGATCTGGTTGGAGGACTGCTGCTCGTGATACTCGGTAGAGCGCAGAGTGGCCACAAAGAGGTCAGCGATGAAACGGGCGTTCTCCTCCTTCTTGATCGACCCTTCATGGGTTCGGAGCAGCACCACACCCGTCCCAGCCGAGACTCCCCCCTGGACGTGAAGGTTTTGGCCCTGGGACGGGGGGGGGGGGGGGGGGGGG
>JAADXW010001140.1:0-11708 GCA_023337975.1 Phytopythium ostracodes
TAGGTACCAGCAGATACCGCGGCGGGCGTTGAAGATTCTTATCGCACCAAGTGTGATTTCGCTGTGGGAATTGAACCAAGACGGCGGCGACAGCGGTGCCAAAACCGACGGTGATGTGCCGTCCTCCAGTCTGTGGATCTCGTGCGGCGAAGTGTTTGGCAGCGTCATGCTGGGTGCGGACGATCTGGCGGACCGAGCCCTCAAATCGGAGGGTGAGACTGTGCACGAGCTCAACTGCCTGATCGGAGTCAAGGCAGCGGACTTCGTCATGAGTATCGAGAAGATCAGCGTGCGCGTGTCCAGTGCAATGCAGGTCTTACGGGTGCATTTCTCGAGTCAGAACGGCGGTTCCGTCCCGGGTCACGTGGCAAGCAACTGGGCAATATTCGCAAAGTATTTGACAAGTGCTTCAGAGATGCGACGGGTGCTGGAG
This sequence comes from Phytopythium ostracodes, assembly GCA_023337975.1. Taxonomy (NCBI): domain Eukaryota; phylum Oomycota; class Peronosporomycetes; order Pythiales; family Pythiaceae; genus Phytopythium; species Phytopythium ostracodes. The sequence continues at coordinate 434 of JAADXW010001140.1, forward strand.
GAGTCGAGTGTTCGGCTAACTGGGGAGCACCAGCGCGTCGTTGAGCGACGCCTGTCCCGCTCCAGAACCGTTGCGCCGTTGGTCACTTCCTTGTCACAGACAAGCGCCCAAGTCGAGCTGAGCCCTGTTCGCATCAAGCTCTCGTCATACGCGCTAGAAGCGGCAATGAGCTTGCTGCAAAACTGTCGTCACGAACAAGAGAAACACAGTGAGACTGGATCCGAAAGCCCAGCATCAATGCATCGCGGTGCTGAGGCAGCTACGCAATCGACATCAACGCCGAAATTTGCTGCGAAGATTGCCTCATCGGACGTCTCTATGGACGACTTTGGTCATCTGAGGCGCATTGCTGAGGCTCGGCATCCCTTGCCAGGGGAGCTGGCGTTTACCGAGTCGCTGTTCATCGAAACTGCGAGCTTCATGGGGAACAGCAGCACTTGCGCGGCGTCCAGCAAGTACCAGACAGCGCTGTTCGTCGACTGCTCGCAGCACGACGTCGCGCTGTCCGACGTGGTTTCATTTATCCTGGAAGCGAACGAGCCGTGGAATGCCGTAGAGCGCGAGTTTGGGGCAGACAGACCGACGGTTCCGGATCTCGAAAGCAACCAAACGCTCAGCTGGATGGGGATGAGGTGGTGCTATCACATTCCTCGGTCAGTCGAGAAGGTGACAGCCAACCCAGTGCCCATTCCTCCGACAGGGATCCCACGCGAGTGGCCCACTTGGAGTGACGAGTCATCCAGTGAGGGCGACCGCTTCTGCGATATCCTCTGCCAGCTCCGGTGCTGGGACTACTCGATCGACCGATACGTTTTGGTGAGCGAGTTCTACACGCCATGGGACACATCGACTGGGCGGCGGCGCGATCACACCGATAGCGACGAGCCGGATACCTTCAGTGACTTGGTGAGCCAATGGTTTGATGATGACCTGGAGAATAGGCGGTTCGTCGCCAGCCTCGTGGACGTGGCCAGCCAGACGAGAACGTACTCTATCAAGGCAGATATCGCGTCGGACAAGTGGGAGCTCCGATGGCGGCATCCACTCCAGCGAGAAGGCGATCCGAAGGTGAGTACAGACTGCCGACGACTGTTATAGTTGTAGATGACATTGATCTGACCGTGGCCACTGTTGTTTTGTGACGCAACAGAACACACAGACGCGGCTCCTTCTCAACGCGTTGCTTGCGTCCTCGTTGAAGATCTCCTCCGTCCAAGTCGACTCGGCGTACCGCCAAGCCGTCATTACCGCGTCGGCGCCGAGTGTTGCGTTGGCGATCTGCTATGTTAGCACGTCGAGGGACTCACACGACGTGATCACGGCCGAGCTGATGGACTCGACCGTGTCAATCACGCTCTTCAACACGGCCGTGGGGCTCGAAATGAACACTCGGGTTGCTACCAGCTTGCAGGTCTTCTTGGAGAACATGGTGCAGCTGATGACGGTGTCCGTCATTCCTCGTGTCGGGGTCGGAGCGTCCGTCTCGCTGACACCGAATGGGCTGTCGGTGTCAGGGCTGGTCGGGCCTGCATCCGTGTACCTGACGCAAACGTCTATGCTGGTGCTGGCATCAATCCCAACGATCCTGCGCCGGCGGCCAATTAAGGAAGAGCGACGTGTTGACGCTGCGCTGACGACCGGCAAGCTGTCCGACATGCGGATCTTGGTGGTGAATGAAAGCGGCGTGGATATCTTGTGCCGCCAATCGGGGACGACTGAGCGGATCGCGATCGCAGCCGACGAGCGCGTGCCGTACAGTTGGATGTCACTGGGCGGTAATCCATTTTATCAAATGGAGTTTTCCCTGGACGAGCCGAGAAAAGACACCGCCGACAAGCAAGACGCGCCAGCACAGACCGTCCGTCCGTGGTGTGATCCCTGCCCAATCAAGCAGAACTGTGTGACGGGGCGCTACTTTGCCGGACGTGGGCACTTGTGGATCAGTGTGGAGCTGCGCGGTCTGCAGACGCTCGTCACACTGCGCGCGTCGTTCACCTTTCGCAATTACTGCGACTTCGCGTTGCATTTCAAGACCGGAGCGGAAGAAGAAAGCCTCGGCTCTCACTTCTGCGAAGCCTCGCCATCGTCAGACGACGAGGCCACTGGAGCGGCAGCACCGGCAGCTTCAGACGCCACGACACCCAGCACAGGCCGCCGCAGTAACAGCGCGTTTATCATGTCGAACGCTGTGAAGAACGTCGACCTACGGATGAGTCTAGATGCCGAATCGTGGACGACCGTCGCTGCGACGCCAGACCTTCCAGACGCGTTCGATCTCGTCAAGCAGCGGGACGAAGAGTCCGCTCCGCAGCGACCTGCCCAAGTGAAGCAGAACGCGCTGCGATGCCGGCTGGTCGCTCTCCACACGCGCGGCGACATCAAAAGCAGCAACGGAGACGGCGGGGAGCGGTTCGCGTGGCTGAAGACGGAACGTGTCAAGTGCAGCACGCTATCTCCTACGGAGTTGGACTACGCTTCGTTCCGGCTAACAAGGCGGTATGCGTGGGTGGAGGCGACGCTCTGGCCAGCGATCACGATTGAGAACGCTGCCAACATCACGGTGGCGTTCACAATCACGCAGAAGGTAATGGGCGAGTTGATATGCTTGCTTTCGCTGTTGTAACTCTTGCTCTGTACTTACTGCTGTGTTGTTGCTGCGTCCGTGGTCACTGCAGGGGCGAATGATCCAGGTCGAAGTTGAGCCCGCGGTATCCCACTGTATCTCCACGATCAACCCACTCGAAGCATGCACGGTCAAGGTTTCCGTCGCGCGGACACCAAACGACGAGACGTGCGCGAAGTTCGGCATATGCGAACGCGGGGAGTTTGTAGACGCCGTGCATCGATTTGGACCGATCCAGATCGCGACAGGTCGGCCGATCAACGTAGAAGGCAACGCGGCGCCGAGTGTTCGAATCCAGGTCGAGCGATACCTCACCGTTCACAACATGACACCACTGGCGTTAACGGTGAAGGCGAAGCACCCGGAGGAGGAAAGCGGAGCCCAGGAAACGATCGCGTCTTGCGGGTTTGCAGCGCTCGGGTGTACCCCTGGCGACAAGCTGGTGGTTGCGATCGGGGTGGAAGCTGAGGCTGCAATTGCTGGAAACGCAAAAAGCCGATGGTCTCCTGGGCGGACGTTGACAACGACGGGGGACTCGAAGGTGTTCGTGCTCCCCAGTCGCGAAAGCGGCGCGAAAAGTTTGGCGTCAACGTTTGCTGTGACGCTAACGAACACGAACGGCCGGATCAAGATCGTAATTCGCCCGCATATTGTGGTCACGAACGCAACGGTACGCGGACGGTGCGAACTTAACGTTGCATTCGGACTCTTTACTGACAAATCGTTTGCTTTCCAGGACGGCGCACTCCGCATTGTGCCAACAGATGGAGCTGGAAACGCCATGCTGCCCGCGGAGGAGGTGGGATCTTACGATTAGCCAGTTGATTGATTGTGTGGGCGATTCACATGAACTGACATTGATCTCGTGATGGCATACACAAGGTGAAACTGGGCCAGAAGCAGGGATGGCGTCTCCCGGTATGCCTTCACAAGGATGCCAAGCGGCGGAGCCTTACGAACGGCGTGTCGACGTGGTTGAACGCCAGGTTTTCGCGGCGGCCAAGCGAGGATCTACCCGCTGTACCGATGCAGCCGCAGGTTGCGCGACTGTCGTGCTCATTCAAGATCTGCGTTGTCGACGAGAGCGACGACGGGTTCGAGTGGTCCGAAGAAGTCGCCGTGCGCCTTCCGAACTTGCCGCTGGTGGTGAGTAAAGACGGCGACGTCACGATGGTCGATCCACCAGTTACCGCAGCATCAAATCCGTCGACGCCGGACAGAAGCTCGACCGGATATCCGCAGCCATCGTCAATCACACCACGGAGACGGCTGCTGATCCGCCACCACGCTTTTCGGCACAAGATGCTGACGTACACTGTGACACAGACTGGAGCGTCGATCCAGATCGCGTTCTTCATCGACCACCAGGCGCCCGGCGTCATTTTGAACCAGTGGAGCCAAGCGCTAGGCTTCCGCAACGTGTCGGGAGCCTCCAAACCGGAAGCCGTGAGCCCCAACTATTACCTCGAGTACGACTGGAGCTTGCAGGAGCGTGGCGGCGAGCCGCTGTCTCAAAAGCTGGACCGAGCGGAAAGCGTCTCCGCTGTTCAAGAGTGGCTCGATGCGTCAGCGAACACGCCACAATACGTGGACCCCGCGTCTGCCGACGACAAACGCGCCCGCTTCCAGATCGGCTCGCCCGAGTTTGGCTGGTCCAATGCGCTGTGGCAAGTCGGCGGCATCCAATTCGCAACGCTGATGAGAGAGGACGACGACGGCGGCGTCAAGATCACGTTTTTGGTCATGTGCCACTACCGCGCAGGCTCGTGGGTCATCTCAGTCACGTGCTTGGAGGACGACAGCGCTGCAGGTTACCAGAAGGATATGCCACCGCTGATGCTGCCATCGACAGCGTCACTCGCAGAGGCCAAGAGAGATGGCGCGCCAAAGTTCCTGCACCTGTCCATCAAGGTCGAAGAGCTCGGGCTACACTTGTGCGACGAGTATGATCCATTCCTGGACGAGCGAGGGACGGTGATGTACCCGGAGGTGTTCCGCGTAGCGTGCCGCTCCGTCGTTGTCGCCTTTGCGACATCGTCTGATCCGCCCGAGACCTCCCGACACGCTGCGAAGCTGGGGTATCTGTCCCACGTTCGGGCATACACGACGCTGTACATTGCGATCGGTGACGGAGAGATTGACCACTTCTTGGAGGACTGCAACTTCCCTGTCATTTTGAGCTTCTCTCGCGATAGCAGCGCCAGCGGCAAGGCACGAGAGCTCGCTCACCACGACATCTGGCAGGAGCTCAACGTCTTGGATGAGCTGTTCACGAAGCTACTGCACAAGCGCATCCCGGACGTGGACCAGAAGAGCGTGGTGGTACGGGTGACGTACACGGACACGTGGGACCCGACCGCGATTCCGTCATACTTCCACGGCGTCGAGCTCAAGTTCGCTCCAGCAGTGCTCCAGGTAAGTATGTTGAAGAGTCGATTGGGTGCTGTGCACCGTGTTGACGAGCCTGTGTGCTAAATAACTGCTCTCCAGGTGGAAGATGCGATCCTGTCACATGTATACGCGCTGTTCAAGCCGATCACAGATGCGCTGAAAGGCTCGGAGACACCGTCAGCGCCGAGAGCAGTGGCTGCAGAGACAGCGTTGCTACCAGAAGTGGAGCGTGAATGGACGTTACACTTTCACAACGCAGTCGAAGTGGCGATGCAGAGAAAAGTCTTCATCGAAGAGCTCGTGCTGAGCGACGTGCAGGTGACGGTCACGGCGCGTGTGACGATCCCCGTGCTCAACAGTTTCGATGGAACGCCACTGCGGTTCGGCGTCTCGCGGATGCGCAACGTGTTCACGTCCCCGGACCAGCTGCTTAAGGACCTTGCGGCCGACTACGTTGCCGACGCGATTGTTCGCTCGCCGATGCTCATCATGTCGCTCAACATCCTCGGGAACCCGGCGTACGCGCTCCTTCGCAGCTTTCCCTCGACCATTTTGGCTCTTTTGAGGTGCCCGGACTGACGATCTTGTGTGCTTGTTTTCATGCGATGCAGCGGCTTCTTTCGCAACTTCAGCGTTGGCATCCGGGACCTGGTCGAGATCCCGCTCGCGGCCACGCGTGACGGCTACAACCCGTGGGTGCTCACCAAGGGCGTGGTGGGCGGCGTCGCGTCTTTTGTTGGGCACGCTGCAGCCGCGACGCTCATGTCCGTCTCGGGCTTCTCGTACTCAATCTCACGGACGATGGACCAGCTCACCCTGCCGAGCGGACAGCTGCAAAAGCGGCGGTACCGACGGCCTACGCGCCTCGCGTCGGGTCTCGCGGATGGCCTCGGCGCGCTCGGGTCGAGCGTTGTCGGCGCCGCGACTGGAGTGATCACGACGCCGATCGCAGTGTACAAGGAGCGTCAGCTGCAGGGCTTTGACCCTGGCGTCGGCAACGTGGTCGGTGGGCTCGGGATGGGCCTGGTGGGCGTCATCGCGCGCCCCGTTGGCGGCATGGCGTCGCTCATCTCGCTCGCATCCGACGGCATCTTGTACGGCAGCGGCATGGGCGAGACGCGCCTCCCGTTCGACAAGACGGACTCGGTGCTGTTCGACGCGCGGCCGAACGAGCTGCTTCGGTACAAGCTCAAGGTGTTGCCCGACACGGTGGGCGCACTCGTATATGCGCACGGAGTGTGGGTCGATCCCGTCGTGGGCGTTCTCGTCGTGCCCAGCGACGGACTGCACTACATTGAGCCCAAGCAGCAGGACGGGAGTACCGGAGACGAGGAGCTGCGCAGCCTGATCAAGCGCGAGGATGAGCAGCACGCGCTGGTCGCCATGACGCTGGTGTGCTCGAGCATTCACCTGTTCGTCGTCGGACGCAGCGGCGAGCAGCAGCAGGTAGTGATTGCTCGCTGCGCGTTGCTGTCCGTCCAAGCCATCGAGGAGAGCCTGACAGAGCCGACGGTGCTGGACCTGGGCGTCAACACGGACAGCGCGCGCGTCGAGTGGCTGCGGCTGCGGCTCGCGCCCAGTCAGCGCCGCCGCGTCAGCAACCAGCTGCGCCTGTGGCTCGCCGACAGCAAGTAGGGCGTCTACCGAATAGAACCTTGCCCAGGGCCTGCGGGTGCTAATGGCATCACCACGATCGGCTTTTGATACATTTGGCACGCGACACGACGGGTCCCTCCCCTCGCCTCACTGCGACCGTTCATGCCATGGCTGTCGCCGTCAGCGTCTTTATCGAGGCTCCTAATTGGGATCAACAGGCCACAACCACGCGACCGCTGGCGCCTGCGTCTCTCCTGTCTGCGCGCGCCTGTCGTTGCGAGTCTCACATGCGAACGACAGCCGTCGCGCCGTCGCACGTGTGGCGTCGCCAGCCGAGTCGCTGTCCGCGGCCGACGAAGCGAGAGCACGGCAGTACAGTACAGTAGCATCAGTGCGGCTTTAACACGAAGCGTTCTTTGCCAGCGCTCTATGGAGGTGGAAGCGTCATGGACGGAGAGGTCATCTCAAAATTTGAGGGCGACGTAAATGATACGCCACGTCACACATCACTATCCTGCTCTTGTAGAAGAAGATATCGTGGTGACGAAAGGTCGGTCGCCAACCTCAGCGGGCTAGGTCATGCTGCATTCAGGGAGGACAGGGGAATATTTCTCCCTCTACAAGAGCCAGAAAGGACGGACCAAACAACACCGCGAATAAGAATACATTTCACTTCTGCCATCTCGTTCAAGTTTATGTTTGGACGGCACGTCACTTGTCACCAGTCCAACATTAATTTTATACGGTGCATACAGTACAATAAATTCTGTATCAGAGCGAAACTATTGGTCTAAAATTACCCGGCGCTGCCGCACGCAGACAACGACCACGTGCGCGCGGCCACTTTCGCCATTCCGCGGAAACCCTCAAGCCGGGAAAAGGACGTCTCTTCCCCCGTCGTCGTTCACCCACCACCTTCATCTCCCCGGTCCAAGATAGATGAGCACCGAGGCCGCGGGCGCGCCCGTCGCGGCGGGCGACAGCAAGTGGATTGAGGAGCAGGCGGCCGAGTACGCGGACCTGGTGGGCAGCTTCGTGGAGTCGGTCGTGGATGAGGACACGGACGAGATCGTTGAGTACCAGCTAATCTGGGAGGGCGGCGACCTGGGCGTGGCGCTCACGACGCTCGAGGGCCAGGAGATGGGCGTGGCGGTCAGCCGCGTGACCGGCAAGGGGTTCCCGTTCGGCATCAAAAACGTCGGCCCGGGCGACCTACTGCTGTCGATCAACCTGCGCGACACGACCAAGATGACGCTGGACCAGGTCGTGAGCTTTCTCCAGGTCTGCGACCTGCCGGCGACGCTGCGCTTCAAGAAGCTCTCGCCCGACACGTCGCAGGTGCCAATCTCCGTGCCGCGCAAGAGTACCTACGTCATCACCAGCAGCAACCCGACGGGACCCACGAGTCCGCAGGGATCGGCGCCGCCGCCGTCCCTGCCTCGCAGCTCGCAGCGAGGGTTTGACGGCGAATCTCCTTCTGCTGCCGCTGTGCCAGCTCCGTCCGCGTCGGCCCCGTCACCGCTGCCCCATCCGGCGCGGTCCTCCATGCCGGCGCACAAGATCCCGTCGGACTTCCCGCCGCCTCCGCCGCAGCCGGCGCGCCAGAGCGCGTTCGCAAAGGTTCCGAAGAGCGCGCAGCAGCCCGCTGCGCAGACTCATCACGTGCCTCCGCCGGTTGTCGCCGTCAGGGAGCACTATACCGAGTCTGAACCTTCGCCGGTAGAGGAGGCCGCGCCGTCCGCGCCCGCGACAGTCAAGAAGACCAAGTCGATCAAGGAGCAGCAGCACCACCAAGAACAGCAGCATGTTGAGCATCACGATCACGAAGAGCACTACGCTGCGTACGAGGAGCAGCCTCCTGCGCCGGTGGCAGCCTCCGCGGAGCCGCCTCGGATCTCGCAGATTGACGGGCTCGTGCTCACGACAGGCATGAACGACTTGGGCTTTGAAGAGGAGGAGTCGGACCGCTCAAGCGACGAAGAGGAAGCCAACTTTGGCGAGTGGAAAGATGAGAGCTTCAACCACGAGGAGGAGAGCAAGCAGGCCTTTGAAGTCTACGAAGCCGACGAGAGCCAGCTCCCGCAGACGCGTAAGAAGGCGAGCTCGAGCGTTGCTATGCTGGGCCACTTCTCGATTCAAACTAACGCGGATGCACTCCCCATTCTGCCAGACTCGGAGGAAGCGACCGGCATCGGTTTGGTTGACAACGTTGAAGTTCCGAGTCACGAGCCGTCGCCGGTCGGGCACCCTGTGCGACCTATCGAGATGCCGCCGGCGTCGCCAGTGCACGATGATGCCCCGCGCGAATCGGTGCGCATGACGATGGACGGCGGTGCTGAGCCGATGATGAAGAGCCATCCGATTGGAACGCTGCATGAGTTGTGCGCCAAGGGCAACTTGCGCGGCGTGGTCCAACACTTCCGCGTGCAGGGACCCGACGAGCTGATCAACCGCGAGCCGAACCACGGCCAGACGGGTCTACACCTCGCCGTCAAGAGCGGCAACGTACAGCTCGTCAAGCTGATCCTCGATCAGTACAAGCCGATCGACGAGCTTATCAACATTGAAGACGACAAAGGCAACGCGGCGCTGCACTTTGCCGCGACCAAGAAGCCTGCGATGGTGCACCTTTTACTCGAGTCCGGGGCGAGCGCGAACGTGAAGAACAGCCGCAAGCTCACGCCGCTCATCATTTCCGTGATCACAGCCAAGACAGACGAGATCATTATCCCGCGCATGCTACTCAAGTACGGCGCGAACCCGAACGACATGCACGAGAGCCACACGGTGATCCACACGGCGATCTCTAGAGGCATGCTGCACATTGCTGGCGCGCTCGTGCGCGCGGGTGCCAAGATGGACGTGGAGGACGTCGAGGGCAAGAACGTGTTTGAGAAGCTGAACCGCAAGTCAATCAAGTTCCTCATCGGCCATATTTACTTCCCGCCCACGTACATTACGGAGAAGGAGCGGCAGGCATGCATGCTGTGCAACAAGAAGTTCAAGTTCGGCACCCGCAAGTACAACTGCACGCACTGCGGACGCCTTGCGTGTGGTGACTGCGCCGCGGTGTACGTCGAGATGGTCAAGTTCCCCATGGGCTTCCCGGGTCGCATCCGCCGCGGCGCGGCCAACCACGACGAGAAGCGCGTGTGCAAGACGTGCTTCAACGTGTTCAAGGAGCGCGAGGAGCAGCCCGAGAAGCCGCAGGAGTCACGCTTCATGCAGCGCATCATTGGCGTCGAGTGGGACGAGGTGAACCCGGACAAGCTGCAGACTGCGCGCGCCGCTGGCCGCCGCGGCGAGAAGGACTAGACATACGACGCTGCGATTCAACTTCGACTTCGATTCACACCTCAATGAAGGAGCAAGACGGGCGCGTAGAGGTACCTAACGCAGCACATTTACGACATGCCAACGCTGCATCGAATATGGTGAGACGGACACCCTCCGCGATAGAAAGATACTTTACGGATGGAGTTGTTCAAAGGTGTGTGATCTCAAGTTTGACGCGAATAAGTCGGAGAGTGGCGATCCCACTCGTGCCAGTTGACATTACTCACCCGTGGGCATTGACTCGCTTAGTTGACGAGCTCACAAGCGCGTCGAGCCACTAAAGGAAGTGACGTATTACTATAGTAGTCGAGGCCACTACCGCGCCTCAAGCAGTGCCAGCATTGACTTAACGCGATACCATCGAAGGAGGGGGTCACTGAACAACAGCAACGGGTCGGGCATTATCGTTCGCACCAGGACAGAAATTATGGACACAGTCTGGGCACTATAAACTGTCTAAGGCAGTATAAATCAGTTAAAAATGGTCAGACTGGTCGAGACTGGTTGGGTCAAACAGATGCCAGGAGGGATGACCCTCCCCCTCCTCTGCGGGGGGATAAAAAGAAAAACAACCTCCTGGTTGAGCATTTGGGTCCGCACGCTGAGGAGCCCCTTGCTGGGCCAGCCTTCGCAAATACCGCGCGGGTTTGCTACGTCAACGCTCGTCGCACTCGCTCGCTGCCACTGGCAAATTCCCCTCCCCATAGTCTCTACCCAGACTGTGTCTATAGCCACTTTCTTCGCATCAAATCATGGGCGTAGTCGCTCGTTGTGCTAAAAATTTGGTCCACAGATGGGACCAATCGTGTCTCGACATTTTGACAGTTTGTCCCTAGAATAATGGATTGTGATTGGCGGAAACCCCTTTTTTACTGATGAAATTTGCGCCGAATCGAGGGAGAGCCAGAAATGGTCCCAGGATCCGACAGCCACCACGTCAGACTTGGGTTTCTTATTTGCGCGAGAGTGTATGTCGCAGCTGCGCCAAAATCGCATTTTTTGTCCCAAAACCTCCAAAAACATGATTTTTGTAATTGCAGGACGGGCGCAACACTTGCCATTTTCCAGTCGGCGCTCACGTGAGCGCACCGCATGGGCCGACCAGCACTGCGGGGCTGACGCGGGCGCTGATGAATGGCGCACGGGGCGTTGCTTTAAGTGCCGGCCACCGGAGACCACGGAACCGGAACGCGGTATGGTCGGACCGCCGTTGAATCCAGTAATTGGAGTACTGTGCTGTACCGGTACTGTATTCTGCGCAGCAGCGACAGGATCGTCGCACGGAATCTGCCATCGCGCAGTGGGTGCAATGCGCTGGGACGAAGAATA
>JAADXW010001141.1:0-11700 GCA_023337975.1 Phytopythium ostracodes
CCTCGCCCACCACCGCTTCACTTCAGAAGTGGCACGCTCTCACACACTCGATTCTCTCTCCAACTCTCAATCCATTTTCGACCATGGTTGGCGTAGCGGTGCTCCTTGCTGGCGGCTTCCTGCTCTCCTCTCTTCCCCAATCGGCCGTGGCGCAGGATACGATCATCGGCGGCTACGAAGACGTTCCGGTCACGAACGACGCCACGGACCTGCTGATCGTCGCACTCGGCGACGAGGCCAACTACGCGTCGGACGTTTCGGACCGCGTGTGCGTGCACAATGTGACTGCGCTGAGCGAGCAGGTCGTCGCAGGCATCAACTACCGCTTCGAGATCACGGGCAGCGCGGTCGAGAACGCTGCGGCCGCTGGCTGGTGCGCGGAGGACGACGACAGCGCCGCTTTCAACTATCAGGTGACGGTCTTCGAGCACGCATGGCTCAATAGCATGCAGGTCACGTCGATCAAGTACGTCGGCCTCGCGACTGGCGCGTCTTCTAGCGGCAGCGGCAGCGGTTCGTGGAGCTACGGCGACGCTGGCTACTCGTCGTCCTCGTACGACTCGAGCTCCAGCGCCAGCTACAGCGGCAGCGGTATCAACGCTGATGAAGTCGGCTACCTCGGTGACGAGGACGACAGCGCGTCGGCCAGCGGCAGCGTCGAGTTCGACGCCGGCTCGTACTACTCGTCGTCCGCGTCGGGCAGCGCCGACAACGAGACCGTCTCGTATGCCGGTCTGTAACTGTATGACAGTGGCAGCAGGGCGAACCCGCGCATTGTACTGTAGCCCATGCGCTCATGTGGATGGGTGGTCGGGTGCTCATTTTCCCGAGTTTTGGCCCGTATAAAAATGACGTGAACATAGAGAAACAACAATTCCATGGCAGTCCAGTGTATCTGGATCGTTGATTCGCATCTCTCGAGGAGTTAACCCCTCCGTGGACTGCAACACACCAACACTCCATGATGCACTACAGTATAAGTGGTGCGGGTGGAAATGGCTCCACATGTAGCCATCCCCATCTACGTCACGATGCATTCGAGTGCCACAGTTCAACCCCTTCAACGTGCCACACTCGTAGTGAGACATAGAAGCAATCGTTTGAAAGGGTCAACCCCGATTATGTTGTCCTATTCCGGGCCAAATTAACCCCTTTAATTAACTCTTTCAAAAACGCACCACTGTTACTGTCCTGAGAATTTGACCCTTTGATGAGTCGAAGGGGTTTGTCAAATCAGGGGTTCAATTTTATCGAACCCTTTGACTGGAGCTGTTCTCAGCAGCCACAAGCTCAATTTTTGGATACAAAGCGGGAGACAACGCAGCTCGTGTTCGAGATCCACAGGCTGCCGCATCTCGGACGGCACTATTGAAAACGCAGCGCCGACAGCAGGAAGCTTCCTCCCCTCTCATTACCAGCATATTAGCACCCTTAAGGCACCGATGGCGCCGACCGCGAACGCGCTAGTGCTCGCGACTCTCGCGGCGGCGGCGACGTGTTCGAACGCTCAGATCGCTGGTGGCTGGTCGTCGAAGACAGTGACCACGGACATGACCAACCTGCTGGTAGAGGCCATGACGGCGGACGGAGACGCCGGGTACACGTCGGCCGTGGGCTCGACGCGCGTGTGCTTCGCCAAGGTGCGGAGTCTCGAGTCGCAGGTGGTCGCGGGCACCAACTACCGCTTCCACATCTCCGGGTGCGCGATCTCGAGTGTCAAGAACGCCGGCAAGTGCTCGAGCGACACCAAGAAGTCGTGCCGCGCCAAGAACTACGTCGTACAGGTCTTCGAGCAGACGTGGTCCGATACGCTGCAGGTCACGAGCATCAAGGCCGAGTCCAGCCTGCTCAAGGAGAGCACGGACAACGTCAAGGTGTCCGCCGCCGAGACCGGGGACAACTGACCAAGGCCTCGACCAGTAAGCCCCGACCTGATCAAGGAGAAGATACTGTAGCGCTCTGGTAGGCTGAAAAAGGGATCGAATGCTGGCTCGAGTGAGTGAGCAAGGAGAGATGGCTCTCCCTGTTGTAACTATACAGTGAGGGTATACGTCGATGCGTATACCAATCTTGAGACCGTTGGATATGCGATTCTTCCATACAAATCTCAAGTCTTGTCGTCGACAGTGGCGAATCCTTCTCCCTCCCCATTCTTCAATTTAGAAAACGGGAAGATGCCAGGGTTGCTCGCACTGTTGGTGGCGCTTGGCGGGGCGGCGACGGCCGCTGGCACGGTCCTGGGCGGCTGGAAGAAGGCGGACGTGACGGCGGAGGCGACGCAGCTGCTGCAGAGCGCGCTCGCTCGCGTCGACGCGGAGAACGGGCCGCAGACGCGCGTGAGTGTGGTGGACATTCTGTCGCTGGAGACGCAGGTCGTGGCGGGCACCAACTACCGCTTCACGGTCGCCGGTAGGGACATTTCGGCGGCCAGCGGCAGCGTGGACGAAGCTGAAGATGACGCGCCGGTGGGGCGCTTCGTCGTGACAGTGTTCGAGCAGCCGTGGACCAACACGCTGCGCGTGACCGACGTGGAGGCTGTCACTGGCGCCGCGGACGAGTTGTAGATGTGGGACACTACTGTACTACGATAGATGAAGTTGGTAGGCGGTCAGCGAGGAATCTCAAATGTATCTGGAGAGATGATGAGATTCGTAAAGAAGGCTTCAGTCATTCAATTATACTTTCTGGAACGGTGGGGTGCATCAGACACGGTGGTCGTGGACTTACAGTTCGCTGACGTCTGTACAGCCTTGCATCGCATTTTGTTACCGATCGAGGCTGAACAGATGAGCAAACGCCGGTCGCCTCAATCCGACGATGCTGCGGATTGCACATTCACGCAGCCGAAGCTTATGCGACAAAAAATCACTCGCTGGAGATCAGGCAGCAAATCGACTCGCCAGCCTCTGCGCACACGCAAAGCAAGCAGAGTATTGCAGCGCGCTGATCTCGCAACCGGCAATCGGCAAGTGTACAGAGTGTCAGCAGTTGGAGATTCCCATCGACAGCGAATGGTTCCAAAAGCGCCGCAAAGGTATGCCATGCCGCGCACGTCTATAATGGTGTACAGCATAGAGCGTGCATAAGAGGGGGATCAATTTACATAACCTTTGTTATTCTATTCTATTAAATATTCTAGTCAATAGAAAGGTATATAAGGTTTGCCTTATGGAATAATCCCCTCTAGAATACGACCGATGAGGGCTAGCTCTTATGCACGCTCTATACTGTATACTGTAGCTGCCCAGAATGCTCTGGACAAAACGTTATTCATTTAGATATTTGTGTTCGTACTTCTCACAAACTCATTTATAAAGGTCTTATCATATTTTAGCGATATGTAATGCTACATAGGCGTGAGTAACAGCTACATCAAAGTATTAAAGGATGCAGGTGTTCTCTCCCCCCTGCTCTCTGCTGAACTTGAACTAACAGCAAAAAAAGGGTCAGACCGTAAACGTACTGTGGCACCGCGGGCAATAGAGGGGACGGGTCTTCCCACATACAAAATCCAATTCATTTTACCCATTTTTTTACGTTAGCGGACCCACAATTTGTATCAAAAAAAAAAAAGAAAGTGAACTGCCGCAATACATTCCACGCCTGATCGGTTCCTCACTTTTCCGCCTTCTCGCTACCAGACAAACTGCCACACAGTTGGAATAGGGAAACATGCGCGGACTTTGGTCGCTCGTCGCAGCGCTTGTAGCGGCGCCTATGGTTGCGGAGGGCGGCACGCTGGGCGGTTGGACGGAGGCGAACGTAACGGCAGAAGCGGTGCAGCTGCTGGCGGACGCGCTGACGCGGGGCGACGCGCAGTACGGCGCGGCCATCCGCGTGTGCTTCATCGACATTCTGTCGGTCGAGACGCAGGTCGTGGCCGGCACCAACTACCGGTTCGTGATCTCTGGCTGCGATGTGACGGCCGACGGCGGCGCGGACGCGGCCGGCGAGTGCGCCGACGACGTGGACAACGTGCCCGTGGGCGGCTTCGTGGTGACGGTCTTCGAGCAGCCGTGGACCGACACACTGCGCGTGACGAACGTGTCGGCCGTGGACCTTATGCACGTCGAGAGCTTCGCGGAGGAATACGACCGCGATGACAAGGAGGCCGGGTACGGCAACGACGACGCCGTCGAGGACGAGCTGGAGACGCTCGAGCTGGCGAAGGACGCCAGCGACGCGGAGATGGAAGAGAAGGAGTACGCGGAGGACGAAGACGCCGACGTGGACGACGCCGCAGAGCAGCTGGCGGTGTCGGACGAGGAGAAGGCGGCCATTGACGCCTGGCTCGAGGACAACAAGGGCAGCGTGAATGAGTTCGGCGACCCCGCGGGCACGTACTACACGGGTGGCACGCCGCTGTTCGATGAGACCACGGGCGAGACCATCGACAAGTACGAGTACATTGTGCGCCGGCATCCGGAGCGGCCGTGGAGCACCGGGGAGGCGGACGCGACCGTGACGGGCACGAAACTGCGCGCCAATATGCTGGCGACCGAGTCGGAGAACGCCGTTGCTACTGGTGGGTCGACCTTTGGCACGCTGGCCAAGGTGGTCGGGTCGCTCGGGCTGTTCGCCGGCGCGCTAGTGGCCGTCGCGGCCGCCAAGATGCAGCGCAGCCGCACCACCCGGCGCTTCCAGTACCACCCGATCAACGGCCGCGGCGGCGTGCTGTGAGGAGATTCGCCCGGTTGCATGTTGTATAAGCGCCTTGAGAGTTGATTTAGCAGGCGCGAGCGTCACTGCAGGGTGACGTTTTCGGTATAGGAGAGGATGGAGTGGATTAGTTTACATGAGGAAGAGGAAACACGACGGTGTTTTGGATGGATGATCATACCTGAGATGTCCTGGTTGATCTGGAACGAGACATGAGAGAACGAGGCAGAAGGCAGGGGAGAACGGTCAGCCGCGACGCGGTTTCGCTTCCGCGCGTGTTCTCTTTCGACGCATTTTCCTCGCGCCGCCGCTATTTCCAGGCCGCCACCATTATCATTCCGACGATGATCGCAAAGGATCATGTCGACGTTGCGCAACCGAAACGCGCAGGGCTCAAAATCGCGCGTGACTTGAGTGCTGCGTGAAACTTCCGGTGGAGGGAGTGGCCACGCGCTCCGTTACTGGCCGTCCACACACAAGAGCCATCAGCCCAGAGCTTCTTCGATCCGGCGTTGGACACCGCCAAGCGGTTTATTCTTCGCGTTGCGAGTACCATCGCCCACGCCTCGCCTATTCACGATCCAGCTCGGCAAGCAGCCTGTCGATTGTCGTTCACAAGCAAACTCGATCAGACAGGGACCCAACGGCAACAGCACCATCGCACGAGCGAGACGCACCCACCTGCTAAAATGTCCGTTCGGCCGGCTCAAGGGATCGCAGACAAAGAGGAGGCCTCGATGAACGGAACTACAGTGCCTCGTGAGCCTTTGCCTGCTTCAATCAACGTCGCTCGTCGCCTGCAGTCGTTGGCACCGATGTCTTCGAGTGCTTCGTGGTCGCGCACCTTGTTCAACGTCAATGTCGCGGAGGTGGCTCTGGATGCTGTTCGATACAAGAAGAACTACGACCGTGGCGTGTCGTCGAGGCTGTGTCTGCACTACGTCAACACGGTACGCACGCGCGTGGCGTCCGACATCACGTACTACCTGCTTTCGATCGACGGGTGCGAGAGCTCGGATGTCACGTCCACAGGCCGGTGCGATATCTATTACTGCACGCCGTACACGTACGAGCTCAAGCTGCGGCAGAAAGCTGTGGACAGCTCGCTCTTCATGGTCGAGTCCATTTTCAAGGAGCTGTCGCAGAAGGCACAGGGCGAGATCGCCGCGGAAACCAGCAACCTCGACTTCATGGCTTTCGACGACTACAACTCCGTCATTTCGACCTCGACAGCAACGGCAACGCCAGCAAGCGCAACTCCTGCCGCGACTTCGTCAACCGCCCTCCGAAGCCAGTCCACGCAGCTCGAGGCGCACGTGCAGTCCTCGTCCTCACTGTCCAACGGTATTGTTCCGCAGCGATTCCGGTCCTTCATGGCAGCGGGCAACTCCACTGTCACGGTGCTTGCGCCCGTTGGCTTTGTGTTTGGCATTGCGGTGGCCTTAGTCGTCGCACGGGTCCGGACTAGTCGAGCGAGAGCACTGGAACAGCGTCGACAGGAGTTTCGCCGTCGCCACATCACATGCTACACCTCTCTCCAGCCAGAGTCAAGTTAGGATCAGTCCGTCGCAACCTCCACGGAAGTCCTGTGTGAATGTATTGTAATGAACCCCCATACCTTGTGGCGTCTTGTGGTGTGCGCTGCTCTAGTTCAGCGTAGCCCATTTGGGTACGTCGTGCGAAAGCTGACGAGCGATGGCTGTATTCCTCCATCTTCATTCTACAGCCCAGCGACGGCGGCTCGGATCTCTCCTAGCAGATCCGAGTGTGCAATCGGCGGTGGTGATGCGGATCCGGACTTGGCCGCGCTTTTGTCAGGCTCTTTACCGAAAATTGCATCGCATTCGTCCTTGGACTCGGTTGCACCGACGGCGTTCGGGCGGTTTGCAAACACGCGACGAATACCTGATGTCGTAGCGAAGTGAACACGCAGCGCAATTGGATTCCGCGGCGCTTGCGGTTGTCGCGGCAGGAGTCGCACGCGCACAGCGATGTTGTCGCTGAGTTTGCAGAGGAGCGAGCCGTCCGGTTCGTCGCCTAGCGAGTCGGTAGCTTCGAACTTGTCGTCGCGCATTGCTCCGTTGGAGTCCCACTGGCGCAGAATGGTGAAGCCGTCACTTGAAAAGTAGAGACCGTCGCCACTTGAGCTTGTTGAGATCAGCATGCGGCCAGTCGGGTAGTAGTTGATGAACCCGACGCCCGCGGGGTCGAAGCTCAGTGCGATGGTTCCGTCCTTGTGAGCAGCGTAGATACGGAATCCTCCCGGTTCCTTGTCGACGCTGACGGCAACAGTCCCCGACGGCCATTTCGCCACGGCAGATCCGTCTGATCGGATGTTCACGGCGGTCACGGTACTGTTTGGATACATGATCGTCACCGGATCTTGTTGGAACGAGTCGAAGTTGTCGTCTGTCCCAGCTCCTTCGCTCTTTGCTGAAGTTGCCTTGGGCTTTTTGGGCGGGTGGGTCTTGGTGACTGGCTGCTTTTTCAGAAAACTATCGGCGCCGAACGTCGGGAGCGAGAGCACTGCGCCCAAGATCGATGAGATCCCTCCTGCACTTTCGGTGGCAAGTTCGTCGATCGTCTTGGCGGCAGTGTCCGTGCTTTCAGACTTTTTGGCTGACACATTTTGCGGGGAGTGCTTCGCAGGGCTGCGCTGCTCCTCCTTGCTCGCGTGCTTACTGGGAGACGTCTGGGCTGCAGCAGTAAAAGCGAGCGGCTCCGAAGCCGTTTTGGCTAATTCGGAGTCCGCGTTGAGCGTTGCTTGGTCGGAGTGATCACTGTCGACACAAGCATCGTTGGGTGTTGCCTCGCTCGCAACAGGAATGAAATCCTGGACAGGAAAGTTGCGCATGAAGTCCTCACCGGTCATCTATCATACCACGAGTTAGTGTGATGCGATGGTGCCATTTGATAAGAGTGCATGCATGGAGTATCCGATCGCGGCGCACCTTCTTTTTCGTCTTTGGAGCTTGAGCCACAGGCGTAGGCGCTGGTGGTAGCGGCGGTGATGGCAGCTCAGCAGCAGGCTTAGGGCCAGGAGCATTGTCTGTTCATGTGTTGAGTCATAGTTATGAGCAACGTACAATCATCGTGAACTCCGGATACAGCATTACCTGGCGACGAAGGTGGTATAACATCGAGCACGGGCTCAGCTCTTGCTTCGTATCGCTCTGCACAATCTCGAAGCTCTTGGTCTACCAGCGTAGTATCGACCCTCTCGAGCCACGGTAACAGCTTCACAACGGCGGCACTACTCATCACACGAGCAGACTCAGTCAGCTTCATTCTCAATCGCCTTGAATAGCAACGCAGAGTCACTTACGTGTAGCCGCTGGACTGCGTGCACGGGTTTGGATGGATCACCAGCCACTTGAGCTTCGATAGCGCTCGGAGATGCTCCAACTCGGCGCTTTTAATGACGTTTTCGTTGACCCACAGCTCCCGTAGGTTCACGAGCGGCGTGACCCAGCTCAGCTCCGTGATCTCGTTGTATGAGCACTTGAGCACGCGGAGATGGCAGAGCGCCGCCGTCTCGTGGAGACTCTTGAGCGCATTATGCGAGACATTCAGCACCTGCAGGCTCCGCGCCTTCGTCCAAATAGCGTCGCAGCGCTCGGTAAGCCAGGCAAGAGGATGAAAGGCGGGATCAGTGAGCCGGCACGAACCTGCTCGACGCTGTCCAAGTGCTCCAAGCCGTTGAACTGCATCACGTACGCGAAAATTCATCGTACCCTCATCAATATTCGCACGAGAAGTCATCAGAACGCGCACTGGGACCGGAACGGCCATCACGATAGACCCACCGACACGTTCAGGTACAGCGCGTCCGCCAGCTCCACGTCCGCCTCGTGCAGACTCTGCAGCTCCTCGTCCGACACCACCACGTGCTTCTCCGCCGTGTTGATGACCCGCATGCGCGCCTTCCTTGCTTATGCTTGGTGTCGTCTTTTCTTGACTAAGTACGTATTTTCGGTACTGAAGGTGTTCGCTACACTTCAACTGACTTGCTGACCATCACTCCTTATGCCCTCCAAAGTTCGCACGCCTCCTTTCATAAAGTACGCACACATGTACCGTTCCAATTATCAAATCTAATACTTGATACCTGGCGCCCGATCGGTGGGTGGCGCTGGAACCGCCGTTTCCACCGCTCATATAGCGGAATCGCTTGACAAGAAAGAGGGTCACGATGAATTTTGGGGGAATGGTGGGCGCGGGCGCCGCGGCGCCGGCGCAGCCCGCGCAGCCGTCGCAGTTCATGATGGCCAAGGTCGAGATGCAGTCGTACGCGGACCTGTTCGAGCGGCTCTCGCGCGTGTGCTTCCAGAAGTGCAAGTTCAAGTACAACGACGGCCAGCTCAACGTGGGCGAGATGAGCTGCATCGACCGCTGCTCGGGCAAGTACATGCAGGCGTACCAGTCGCTGGGCGTCAAGATGGCCGAGGTCGAGAAGGACATCATGGCGCAGGCGAACGCGGCGGGCGGCGTGCAGTAAACGCAGCTCTTCTCCCCGTAAAAAGACCGACCGACCGACCGACCGACCGATCGTTGTGGCTAAGATCCGCTCGTCGGAGCAAGGAAGCACAGTCGGGAACAAACAATGCGCGCATGAGAATGAAGAAGGAAGGGCGCGGTTGTTGTTTTTTCCGGTCGATATATAAATAATGAGTTACGGTTTGCTAGAGTACCTCGGCATCCCCCTGCGTGTCAACGTCCTATACGTTTCGGGCTACTCCGCGCGCCGCCAGCAGGTCGTTCGAGACAGGGGGACGCTCTCTAAGGAAATGGAAGGGAACGGCTTGCTGGTGGCCACGCGCGCTCAAAGTCTGCAGCACCAGGATCGAGAATGAGATGTCACCACACCACATCTCCACCTTCACGCTGCGACTCGCGCTGCCGGGGGCAGGGTCAAAAGTTGTGTCTGCTGTACCCGCCAAAGCCGCTCGCGCCACCGCCTACAGCCGCCGTCGTACTCAATGGAATTGCGGGGCGTCCGCCGGAGTTCATAGTCGCAGCTGCAGGGACGTACGGTCGGACTCCTCCCGAGTACTTGGAATCGTCCACATCGTTCCCGTACGACATCCCTGGTGCGTATCGAGCTTGTCGCGTGTAGCGGCTGCCTTGGGCATCACCTCCAGTCAACCCTCCACTATCGAGTCCTCGGCCACCGCCAGTTGGTGTACCGCCACCGAGCAAACTGCTTCCAGCTGCAGCCATCGCGTTGCGCTGCTGCGCTCGAGGAGGACCGTACGCTGGCACGGCTCCTCCTAGCGATACTCCATTCTGACGAAGACTTCCGTATGCCCCGCCCCCACTTCCGACAGACTGCTGGTTCTTGCTCTGCCCGAGGTGACCGCTGCCACCGGACGATGGCAAATACTCGGCAGACTTCTGGGGCGGCGTGAAGTTCTCGCCCTTGCCAATCGACGAGAACGAGTCGGACCGCTCACGCTCCCGATCTTGCGGCTGTCCCGGTGTCGAAACTGTCAGGGGCATCGTGATGTTCACGTTGACCTGGAAGAACGGGTACTGCAGCGCCTGACTTGATGTCGGCCGTTGATTTGGGTCGAACTTGAGCAGATCCGTCATCAGCTGGATCGCTTCCGGACTTGCGTCTGGGATCAGCTGCGCGAGCGGTGTCGGGACAAACTGAGGGAAACGGTAGTTCATCTGGGCGGCGAGCTTCATGCCTTCTGGCCACGTGCTGTGTGTCGGACTCCCCAAGACTGAGCATATCTTGTACAGCTGATCGCCTTCACTGCTGCCTGGGAAGAGAGGACGCAGCGTGAACAGCTCGGCCATGATGCAGCCCATCGCCCAGGTGTCGATGGGCGAATTGTAGGTGGTCGACCGCAGCAACACTTCCGGCGCGCGGTACCACCTGGTCGAGACGTAGTCCGTGAACGGTGGCCGCGAGCGGATCTCGCGCGCGAGGCCAAAATCGGCGACTTTGACGGTGTCGCCCTTAACGAGCATGTTCTCCGGCTTGATGTCTCGGTGGAAGAAGCTGTGCTTGTGCATGAACGCGAGTCCTTGCAGCATCTGGTACCTGTTTGGTCAGACATTCAAGTCCACGTCAGCCACCGCTCGTGTCATAGTGAGATCAAACGATTCACCCCTTCATAGTCTTACATGAGGTTGCGGATTTTGGACTCGGGGAAGTGGCGGTCGCGCTTCTTCATTGTGTCGTACAGGTTGCACTCCATGTACTCAAAGACAAAGTACAGCTCGTCGTTTTCGCGGATCACCTCCTTGAGCTTGATGATGTTCGGGTGGTTTAACTTCTTGAGCGACTGGTAACATTAGAACACACACACACGCCACGCGTTAACCATGAGCAACACCATCGAATAGTACTTCCTCGCCTCTCGAACGTACGTTGACTTCGCGGAGCTGCATGCACTCCTCCCACGAGTAGAACTTCTTCTTCATGCGCTTGACCGCCACCTGCAAAGAGCCACCACCACAATGTTAGTTCCCACGCTCCGTTGACGACCTTTCGAGCCGTAGAGACAACGCGGCGGCCATATAACGCACCACTTCGCCCGACTGCCGGTTGACAGCCTTGAGCACGGACCCATAGGTGCCGTCGCCGAGCTGCTTGGTGACCTTGTACCGATTCATGGTCGTCGCCCGCGCGCTGGCTCGCTCGCTCGCTCGCTGTTCCCGCAAGCCGCGCGTGGGCTTGTTCGGTCGCCGCGAAGGTCGAAAGAGCGCGGCCTCGGCGTCTTTTCTTGTCGCCGTTGAGGGGCGGGGGCGCGTCCGAGAGCGCTCGGCTGCCTGGAAAGGGCAGGTCAGGTCTGGAGGCAATGAACAAGCTGAGGCGTTGGACCAAAAAAGAAACTTGCGCCCAAAAATACCTTTGGCCTTTGGAGGCGCGCCGTTTCGAGCGCGCGTGACTTCCGGGAAGTCACAGATTAGGAAAGTGCGATCGGACCATCACTCCCACTTCAACCGACCCGAAACGGGTCCAGAACAACGCGGGTTTGGACCCGTCCGCCCGGCCTTCAACAGCGGACGCGACCCCGACCCCTCGTA
>JAADXW010001142.1:0-11676 GCA_023337975.1 Phytopythium ostracodes
CCCCCCCCCCCCCCCCCCCCCCCTTCTTGCTGGACTACTGGGTAGAGCAGCTGTTCTTGGTGCGGTTGAACCGGACGGCGTGCGGGCGCCTTGACAGCCGGTTTCGGGTGTTTCACGCTTCAGTTAATTTTAGCAGACGAAACGCGACGTTTTAACGATAAAATAAGATTTTGGATGCTAAAAGAACAGCATTCGGTGGAAACTTGCGAGGACGAAAGCGCGTCAACACAAGGCGACAGAGAGTCAGCAGCGTCCCACATTCCGCTAAAACGAAGGTTCCACGGCGGCAATTGCCACAAATTATCGTTCTAACGTGCGTGTGGCCTAAAACGGCGTGGGATGCCCGTCTGTCTTTAAATCATTACTTTCCATTAACGTCAGCGAGCGAAACAGGCAGACACGCGAGCGGAGGCGACGGGCCACGCATTTCAACGCCTGTCGCGCTCTATTGTATCCGGTCGCGAACCACGTCCATGGAAGGAAGTATGAGGAGGTCGCGCTGTGCCTCGGATGGGCTCCCGTTGACCAGCGAAACGGCGGCGTAGAGGACGGGCCACTAAGACCACCATCGCCCCGCAGTCGTTATTTACGGGAATGTGGCATGCGCTAAAAGCGCGGGCAACGGCCGGTCCAACACACGTTTATCAGTTTAGACGAACCAGACACTTCTATTGGGAACACATTGCTGGTGCCCAATATTTCAGTACATCTGATTAGCTCATCTCCCCGCTAGTATTAGTTTAGACGGTACCGACGGCCGTCGTACTTATCTTCGGGACACCATCCGTCATCCCTTGTTTCGTTGAAGCGCGAAAGATCGCATCTCACTCCTTTCAGTACACGCACCCGCGTCGTTTCGCTTCTCTGTCCGCCCCACATTGTTACTAGGGCACTTTCCACTTGGCTATTTCCAACCACTGGCGCTGGTGGGGAGGACCCGGATAGAATGGAACACCAGCACCTGGACGCGGGCGATGCGCGCGCGCACGCGGCCTATGGGAGCATCTCGTCGGTACTGTAGCAGTAGCAGGAATAACTCCGTCTTCATGTTGCTGGCTCGGTTGTTGCGTCTGCTCTTGGGCGATCGTCTCCGCTAACGGTCGGGTCTTGCATGGGTCCGCGCAGGTCAAGCGCCTCAAGCACCTGATGACCGCGCACCACCGGTCCCCGCGCCGCGACTACCACCCCCTTGGAGACCTGTTCGGTACGTTAACCACCCGTCGCACTCTTCATGCTGGTCGCAGAGTGTGACGCTTGGACGGTTTGAAAATTGGCCCGGCAGAGTCCGAGAGCGCGATGCTCAGCACGCGCGCGCGATTCCTGACGGACAGCGGCAAGCGCTTCCGCCGCGACCGCATCAGCCGGTAGAGGCTGCAGCTGCAGCTAGATCACTGCTTGTATGGGTGAACCGACGTCGCTGACAGCCTCGTCACGCTCGTGAACGCGCAGCTTCTTGGACCACAGCGCGTTCGGCGCGGCCGTGGACGTGGTCATGGCGCTCGTGTCGCTCGTGTTCGCCGCCACCTACATCGCCAACACGTACATCCCCGTCAACACGGTGCGTCTCGCTGGATGTGATGGCTAGGGTTCACTGCTCTCGCGCTCACTCGCCGCTGTGCCCTCAGCTCCCACTGTGGCTCTGGGTGATCGAGCTCGCGTGCGCGCTGTGCTTCGCCGTCGACTTCACCTTCCGTGGGCTTCTCCTGTTGGAGCACCGCGTGGACTTTGCGCTGTCGCTGCCGGGCCTCGCGACGCTGGCCGTCGTGCTGCCCGTGCTGCCCACTTCCTTCTTTCTGCAGTACCAGTTGAGTCGCGCCAATTGCCTTGTGTAAGGTCGATCCACCCACTAACGCGTCGTCCGCACTGATGGCAGCACGCTCTGGTACGACGCGAGCTACTGGCGCTTCGTGTACCCGCTGCGCTTCGTCAAGTGCTACGTGGACCTCAAGGCCGTGCTGTCGCGGTGCCACCCGTACCTGTCGCCCGTGCGCCAGCTCGCGATGCTGTGCTACCTGCAGCTGGTCTTCATCATCGCGGGCGCGGCAGGCGTCATCCAGATCGCCGAGACGTCGAACGGGTCGCTGAGCGCCACGCACCTGGGCGAGTGGACCTTCTTCAACTCGTTCTTCAATTCGGTGCTGGTCTTCGTGACCATCCAGACGCCGCCCGCGGACAGCACGCTGGCCAGGTGCTCGGTCGGCGTGCTCGTCATCGTCCTCATCCTGATCGTGCCGTACCAGGTCGCGCGCGTGCTGGACCTGGGCGCCAACTTCTCGCCGTACGAGAGCACCGTCTTCAAGCCGGCGCGCGCCAGCAGGCACGTCGTGCTCTGCGGCGACCTGACGCCCTCGCGCATCGACCTGTTCTTCCGCGAGGTCTTCCACGACGACCACGACCAGGCCGACATCACGGTCGTCGTGCTGTGCGAGGAGGAGCCCGCGCCCAGCATGCGCGCGCTGCTCATGGACCCCTTCTTCGACAAGCGCGTGCGCGTCGTGCTCGGGTCCATGCTGGACGCGGACGACGCGCGTCGAGCGGCCGTCGCGAGTGCCGACGCTGTGTTTGTGCTCGCGAGACGCCTCCCCAGCGAGGAAGACCACGCGCGGAGCGACCACCGCACGCTGCTGCGCGTCTTGGCCGCTCACCGCGTCATGCCCTTGGGTGTTGTCAGCGAAGACATAGCGTGTAAACCGACGACAACGCCTCGCATCTTCGCGCAGCTGCACCTGTCGCAGCATCGACGATTGCTGCGCGACATGCGCGGCGTGCGCGAGAACGCGCTATGCTTCTCGGAAGTCATGCACTCGCTGCTGGCGCAGAACTGCGTCTGCCCGGGCTTCTCTACCTTCATGTACAGCCTGACGGCCACTTCGAGCTACGATGACGACGACAAGGAGGCGCTGGACAACGACACGGCCACGTGGGAGGCGCGTTACCGTCGCGGGTCCTCGCACGAAGTGTACTCTGTGCGTCTACCGCCCGCCAACGTGGTCGCGAACCGGTCGTTCGCCGAGGTCGCGTCGCTCGTGTACGCGCAGTGCGCCGACGTCATCGTGTTTGCGGTCGTGACGCCGTCCAACGACGGGACCGACCGCATCCTGCTCAACCCCGGCGACTCGTTCGTGTGCCGCGGAGGCGAGTGCGTGTTCGTGATCGCGCAGGACCGGCGCAGCGCCGACGCCGTCACGCAGCTCCAGCCTGGCCACACCATGGTGCCCGAGTGGTCGTCCGGCTCCCAGCAGCGGCACCTGTCCTCGGCGTCGTCGTCGTCGTTGCCACCACTCTCAGCGCCGTCCGTGTCCGTGTCCGTCTCCGTGGTCTCAGCGAGCGACGAAGGCGACGCCGGACCCACGCGGGTGGTGATACATCCGCCACCGACTTCTTCAACTGCTTCTACCGCGACGAAAAGGCCCGGACGCCGCCGCTCGCGCTTCGTCAACTGGCAGATGCGGCTGGACGAGGTCGCTGGCACTCCCGACTCCTCTGACGGCCACTACCACCATCACCACGACGAAACGGACGACGAAAGAGACCGACGGAGCCATCTCTCGGCGGTTCGTGAACACCACCGACGCAAAAGGCGGACGGTCGAAGACGCGGTGGTCTCGCACGTGCGCGAGATCCACGGAGTCGCCGCGCCCATCGTCCTGTGCGTGCTCTCGCCCAGCTCCTTCCCGAACAACCTCGAGTACATGATTGGTCCGCTGCGCGTCAAGGCACTCCGCGTCCACCGGCCGATCGTCGTGCTCACGCCGACGCTGCCCGACGCGGACGAGTACGCGGGTTCCCGGCGCTTCCGCGACGTGTTCTTCGTGGTCGGTGACCCGTTCCAGCAGTCCGCCCTGCGGCGTGCGGGCGTCGACCGTGCCTTCCGCGTCGTCATCATGAGCGGCGAGGGCGAGGTCGCTGTGGAAGCTGGCGCCGCCTCCGAACTGCTTGAAGACGCGGTACGTGATGACTCCTTTTTACGACGCTTGATTCTAGTGACTGACCTTTGTTCCTCGTGTGTGAATGACCGACAGTCGTGCATTGCGCTGCACAAGACGATCGCGGCGTTCGTGGGGCCGGCGCGTGCGCCGCGGATCATCACGGAGCTTGTGAACCGCGTCAACGTGCACTTTATCAGCCAGAACCTGGCCGCGAGCGAGTGGTTCCCGTCATCCGAGACGGGTTCGCTGGCGGACGAGTCGTCCATGACCCTGGCGCGCGACTTCTTCTTGTCGCCGTCCTTCGCTGCGGGACTCACGTACAGCTCCTCGCTCTGCGACAGCCTGCTGATCAACCAGTACTTTAACCCGCGCATCACGAGCATCCTGCGCGCCTTCATCTTCGCCTCGTGGAAGGAAGACGAACGCGTGGCGGACTCTGACGAGGACGAGGACGAGGACGCCGAGGAATCCGAGAGCGAGTCCGACAGCGTCGCGTCGCATTCCCCGGCACTGTCGCCCACGACGACGTACCAGCAGCACCAACTGCAGCGCTGCTCCTTGTTCGCCGTCGAGGTGCCGCTCGACTTCGTGGGCAAGAAGTTCGCGTTCGTCTTTCACTACCTTCTCTCGTCCGACGGCATCCTCGCGCTCGGACTGTACCGCTGCCGCCCGGACCCGATCCTAACTGGTCTGGTTGACGCCAGCGGCATCGGTGGAGGGCTCGCGCCGAGAGCGCGCATCCAAGTGGACGAGAGCGAGCGAAGCGTGCCGTTCGGATACGTGTCGGTAAACCCGCGGTCGACCGACCGGCTCACGGGCAACGACCTGCTCTACGTGCTGGCCGACAAGCAGCCCTGCTGGGCGTAGACAAGGGTCTGTCAAAGTGATAGCTTCGTTGCGAGGGTTAGACGAGGCTCAACCGGTTTCATTCGTTGCTGCTGTTAGAGGAGGTGGTTAGTACGTTACCGACGGATCGGGGCTAGACTGGTCGTCGCTGTCTTCACCGCTTCCCTTTTCATCGTCTGCATCTTCAGTTCCAACGTCGTCGTCTCCCATTTCCTCGGCGGCAACAGTGCTGGGCGGGGCAAAGAGCTTCGCGCGCAGTTTCGCCTCCAGGTCAGCAGCAATCTCTGGGTTCTCCTCCAGGAACACCTTGGCCTTGGCCTTGCCCTGCGCAATGGGTTCTGATATCACACCGCGTCGTTAGTGAGGACTCGAACCATCAGTACTACAAGGTAAAAGACTCACTTACCTTCGTTGTCGGCCAGTGAGTACCACGCGCCCGAGCGCTTAAGCAGCCCGTGCTGGACGCCGAGGTCCAGCTAATCAACATGCATGTGGCAACGTGAGTCCACGACTGACCGATATGATAGTGTCACACGCTCCGCCTTACCAGCTCTGATGACCGGTCGATGCCGCGGCCGAACATCATGTCGAAGGTGGCGGTCTTGAACGGGGACGCAAGCTTGTTCTTCGCGACCTTGACGACCGTCTCATTGCCGACGACGGCGTCGCCCTCCTTGATGGCCGTCTTGCGGCGGATATCGAGCCGCACGGACGCGTAGTAGCGCAGCGCCGTGCCGCCGGAGGTGACCTCGGGCGAGCCGAAGATGACGCCCACCTTCTGGCGGATCTGGTTGAGGAAGATGAGCAGGCAGTTGGACTTGGACAGCGAGCCCGTGAGCTTGCGCAGCGCCTGGCTCATGAGCCGCGCCTGCAGCGCGATCTGCGGGTCGCCCATCTCGCCCTCGAGCTCGGCGCGCGGCACGAGCGCGGCCACGCTGTCCAGCACCACCATGTCCACGGCGCCCGAACGGATGAGCGTGTCAGCGATCTCGAGCGCCTGCTCGCCCGAGTCGGGCTGCGACACGTACAGCGCGTCGATGTCCACGCCCAGCGCCCGCGCGTAGTGCGCGTCGATCGCGTGCTCCGCGTCGATGAACGCGCACACGCCGCTCTGTCCGCGGTCAGGACAGTGTCAGGTACAGGAGGAGTTGAGCTTCATTACAGCGACGAAGACGCACCTGCTTCTGTGCCTCGGCGATGCAGCTGAGCGCGAGCGTCGTCTTGCCCGAGCTCTCGGGCCCGTAGATCTCCACCACGCGCCTGCGATCCGAGCATGGATGTGTCAAGTACAGACGTCAGAGCGCTGCATATAACCGCCAAATATCGCCGCTAGGGCGAGTACCGACCCCTTGGGCAGCCCGCCGACGCCCA
This sequence comes from Phytopythium ostracodes, assembly GCA_023337975.1. Taxonomy (NCBI): domain Eukaryota; phylum Oomycota; class Peronosporomycetes; order Pythiales; family Pythiaceae; genus Phytopythium; species Phytopythium ostracodes. Next base: position 6,147 of record JAADXW010001142.1, read on the forward strand.
GCGCCAGGTCGAGCGACAGCGAGCCCGTCGAGATGACGTCCACGCGCTCCGCGATCTTGCTACGGACGACCAAAGACAGCAGGAACGTGAGCACGAACAACAGGCCGGACAGAGCAGCAGGACCGCATGGGGCAGCGTACGCACGTAGAACCCAGCTGCATGACGGAGCCCTTGCCGAAGCTGCTCTCGATCTGGCGGATCGCCATGGCCAGCGCCGCGCTCCGATCTGTTGCCGCCATCCATCACCATCGGACGCGCCGTCAGCAGGCGGACGCTCACAATTACAGTACTATGCATACAGATGGAGACGCACCCCCACCGGCTGCGGCCGCGGTGCTCCCCTTGGCCGCCGTGCGCTTGAACCGCGCGCCAGCCACGCGCAGAGGAACCGGCGACAGTCTTCGCGCCAGCAGCATGATGTGCCGTCCTTTCCAGGTCGATTCTGATACTAAAGCCAAGTGAGAACAGGCGCGGACATGACCAGCACAAAAAGTTGCACTTGAGTGTCGGGTACCCTCTTGGTTACCCTTGGTTACACTGGGTACCTCACTAGAATCGAGTCGCATGAAGGTCGCACGAAGGTAACGCGAAGGACCTTCAACGGGGGAGAGAGAGAAGTCGTCGCTAGTCTATGGTTCCGTGGAACCACCACCTCAGGTGACTCTGGAGCGAACTCTACTACCTATTCGCCCCCTACTATTTTAAGGATATTTAAGGCAAGTCAGTATTTCCCCGGAGGAATGAGCGACTAGGACCCCCCACATTACACTTTTAGGGGTTTTCGCACCTATATGTCAGTATCACCAGGTGCCTCTCCGGACGATAAGGTACAGCAGGTTGCATCTCACATTCGAGTTGGCCTACTGCTCTAGTGACCTCCCGGTCCCGAGCCCAGGCGACGAGCGAATGTACTGAATCGAGTTAATTCTGCGGTGGTCACCCACCCAGACACTGCCCCCACAGGAGCAGCCTTACTTCACCCAACACACCCGCCCCTTTGCCACCTGAGCACCGAGGTCGGTCCTTCAACGGGGGAGAACGCGCATCAAAGAGCTCATAACCAGAAAGTAGCTCGATGGCGGCGGAGGATCGAACATTGACAGGGTTGTTAAAAAACCATGTTTTTCAAAGGGGAGGGTGGGTTTGGTGATTGTGCTGGGTGGATGGGATTGGGTGTTTGGGTTTAAAGGTAATGCTGACTTATTTTTAGTAATGATGATATACGAAACAACAAAATCAAAGAAGACCAGTTTTGTGCATTTTATGCATACATACATTTGCTCGTTGTTGGCAGGTATCGTCGATCCAGTTTATCCCAAGGCAGGTGGATGGATAATTGGCTTTAACCACTATAAAATAACCCCGCAAACCCATTTCCAACACAGATCGTTGACGGCTTGATGGCGGGCGCTCTCCTCTCTGCTGAGCGCCAGCGCGCGCGCCCCCTCTCTGTGACGACGCGTACGTTTCTGTCGCTGCTGCTGCTACTGGCGCTGGGCGCGCGCGGGGCGGCGGGCAGGTGCATCATGACGCAGACGTGCGTGAACCCCGACAACGAGCCGGACTACGACGCGTGCATCCCCGAGGCGTTCGCGACGCCCGCCGAGCCGCAGCCGGTGCGTAGATCAGCGTTCAGATAGGTTGGTTGCATGTGAATGGAGATGACCGACTGACCGGCGGACTGGCCGACTGGCAGATGCGGGGTGAGCACTGGGCGAACGCGACGGGTGGTGGCGCGTGCGCGAGCGACACGGACTGCAGCGGCAAGGGCGCATGCTCGGGCGGCCGGTGCGTGTGCGAGGACGACGGCATGGTGGCGGGCGCGCACTGCGAGCTGTTTGCGATCCAGTGCCCCGAGTTCGCGGGCGGAGCGTGCTGCTCGTGGCAGCAGAACCGGGGCATGGCCGAGAACTTCAAGCTCATGGCGAACGTGTTCGGCAAGAACGCGGCCGGCGGCTGCGACGCGTGCGCCGCCAACCTGCTCAACCTTTGGTGCTCGCTGATCTGCTCGCCGCGGCAGGACGAGTTCATGGCGCTGGCCAAGCCCTTCCCAAGCATCAGCTACAAGCCCGACCCGATGACGGGCGCGGACCACGTCAAGGTGCTCGAGCTCAACGTGACGCTCGAGAAGGAGTACACGTGCGCGGTCTTCGACTCGTGCAAAAACACGGCCATGGCCTCTATCGCTGAGGCCATGAAGTCCTCGCTCGGGTTTCTCAACTACCAGATGCAGACGGGCGCCGTCGGCCACGGCGAGTTCGTCAACCTGCACTTCCAGGACGCCAAGGACGAGAAGAAGACCAAGGAGCCGCTCTCGCACCACGTTTACCGCTGCGACAACTACTCGGAGGCGGCGAGCGCGACGGCGCTGTCCAAGCTGCCCAAGCAGGCGCAGCTGCTGCCGTCGATCGCGTCGCCCTCGGAGAAGAAGCAGTGCCCCTGCAGCGCCTGCCGAAGCACGTGCGACGCCGCGGGCGGTGGCGGCGACCACGGCGATGAGATCCACGTGGTCGCCAACCCCATCTCGGTCTTGGACGGGTTCAACACCAAGCTCGTGGCGCTTGTCTACGGGGTGCTCGGCGCCCTCGCCTTCAGCTGGCGCTACTGGAAGCGGCATTAGTAATACTCGAAGCGGTGGTGTAGGTGTTGGAGAGTGAGCTGCTTCTGGTTGATAGAAGTGGAGGGAGATCGGCGATCTCAGATCGTGTCTAAACCGAGGCGTAACCATGTTGGAGACCCGTGACGGACCCATCGGCTTCATGTTTCATTGCATATCGACCGAGTCAACGGTTGGGCGTGAGAAATAACTTACTACACTGGTCTCCATCTCCTCTCGGAGCGTCGGCGTCGCTCACATGACGGCGCAGAAGAGCGGGATCGGCACGATGCCGAAGGACGGGCGGCCGCTGCTCGCAGTCGATACCACACATCAGTCAGCTCCTCATCCTCTTCAAACTCAAGGCCATTACGTATCACAAATCTGAGAAAGAGGGAGGCGTACACGACAACGACGCGCTGCTGGTCGGCCAGCAGGATCTGATTGGGCGCGCCGCAGCTGGCGCACGTGAACGTGGCGCCATCCGAGACGTTGCGCACCATGTGGGTCGTCCCGCAGGCGCCGCACTTGTACGGCAGCTCGGCGGGCGGCACGGGCTGCGCGACCGCCATCTGCGGTGCCCCTGGCGGCGGGGAAGGGGCCTCGCGGTCGAACTGCGCCTGCAGCCTGCGTGCCAGCTCCTCGTCGTGGGACGTGTCAGCTTGCAGAGGCGGGGGTGGCTGCAACACGCGAGCAGTCTGTCGGTTAAGAACGCGTTAGGGCCAAAAAAGACCGAGGTACATAACTAGTACCTGGTAGACGCACTCGTTCTCCTGGACGCTGCGGAGCGCCGGGTAAAGCTCGCGGCGGGCGTCGCCGTCGCGGTCCATCGCTGGGGTCGAAATAGAGAGCTTGCTCTTGCCTTGTTCGTGCGCTTGTTGCTCAGTCTCTTCTTCTTCGCTGGTTCCGAAATGAGACCTGAAGAGCGACGACGAAGAATGCGACAAGACCCTGGATAAGGTCAGTTGAGGTTGATTTCATCCAATCAGAGACGTGAAATGTGCGACTCGATCGTTAATTTGGACCCTAACGCTTCAACATGGACAAGCTCAACGCTACTCGTCCAGGGCGAGCGGGTCGAGGTCCACGACGAGGCCGGAGACGCTCCACTCTCCTTCTGGCATCGGTGGAGCCGCTGCATCCTGCTCGCCCTCGTCGTTGTCGGTGTCGTACTCGCTCTCCTGGAACACGCTCGGGTCGACGGCCAGGTGGTCGTGGCGAGCGCTGAGCGCGTCCTGGTCGCTCCTCCTGCTGGGCCCGGCACTCGGCGGACGAGCGAGCTGCCGCGCTCCTTCCGCGCCCTCCTGCCGGCCGTTCGACTGCCGGTCGGTCAACTGCCGGTCGGTCGACTGCCGGTCGGCCGCTTCAGAGTTGCCGGCGGCGTCGTGGTCATGGTCGTCGGCAGCAGAGTTCGAGAGACCGTCTTCCGACGGCACGAAGTCCTTGGCCGTGAAGTTGTAGCGGAACTTGAGGAAGCCCGCCTTGGTCAGTTGCAGGACCTCGTCGCTCTCATCCGATGTGGTAGCTGGCTCGCCATAGCACTCGAGGAACCGCTGGAGGTCGGCGGGCGGCAGGACGAGCGCGCAGCTCGCGAGGAACAGCGTCAGCTCCTGGTGGGAGACGCGACCGCGCCGATTCGAGTCCAGCAGCTTCCACTCCTGCTCCCACAGCGCCTGATTGCGCTGCAGGATCGCCTCGGGCGTCATGTGCGCCGCCTCGACGACGTCGCCATCGTCCGCGGCGCCTTCGCCGTCGTCTTTGGGCGCTTGCTTGGCATCTACCGACGGATCGCTGGCCTCGGCCTTACTATCCGCGGGCTCGGCCGCGGACTCGGCGCTCTGCTGAGTTGCCGGAAGCAACGGCACCAGGCTATGGCTGTCGACGATCTTGACGAATTCTGCGGGACGCGATCACGTGAGGGAGACGCGCGAGAACGCACGACCAGGCGACCACCGACACAGCACTCACCAGCCAAGTAGACCTCGCCGAGCTCCTGCACCTGCTCCTCGTTGACGTCGAGTCCGAGCTGTCGCGTCGGTCGTTAGACGGATGCTGAGCGCGCAGACCGATTCCTCCACTGTTCTTACCAGCGCGAACATCCTGCACGCCTGCGTGGCGGCCACGGCGCCGTCGCCGTCCGTGTCGAAGTAGCGGAACATCTACGCGCAGATCAGCGCCACGACGGTCAGGTCGATTTCCCATACACTGCAAGCACGAGCGGAAGACGCACCGTCCGCAGCTCGGCGAGCTGGATCTCGCCCAGCCGCTCGACGCGCGCGTCGAACGAGGCCTGGAACGAGGCCTGCAGGATGTTCATGCTGTGACTCCCGTTGTGGTCGCTCTTGTCCAGTTGCCGAGTGCACGGCCAGCCGGCCTGCTAGGCCGCGACGCTTCCAGCGGATCCCGCGGCGCTAATTTTACCCCCGGAAAGTGGCGGCGTGATCAGCAAAAAGAGAGAAGAGACTGACCGACCCGACCCGACCATCCCCTCGCCGGTCTGTCACACGCCTTCGAAACGGGATGAGCCCGTTCGGTCAGTGAACCACCACCGACACGTCACGTTGGACTTTAATCGGTCGATGCGTCCACCCACCTGAACATTCAATGCCCGCGAGGGGGGACACGCGCCGCCCCTCGCCACCCCGAAATGACAGCCGAACCAGACTGGGCATCACAACGCCCACAGTCTCAGCTAAAACGGTGGACGCCCTTGCACAGTTGGGCGCCTGCCCAATAGGATGCAGGACACGGGCACTCGAGTCGAGTCGCGCGTTGCGTGCGCGTTCAGCGTCGCATGTCGATCTCGTGGTGGCTCGACTGCCGCAATGCATCAGTCGCCTGCGCTGCACCGCGCAGAGGCGTACGGGGCCAGCGCCTGGCGAGTGATGAGGCGCCGCGCATCACCGCGCGCCTCAAGGGCGGGGGGGGGGGGGG
>JAADXW010001143.1:0-11666 GCA_023337975.1 Phytopythium ostracodes
CCCCCCCCCCCCCCCCCCCCTGCAGCAGGTAGATTAGTTTTTTATATAAGCACGAAGTAGCAAGGACGCAGCTGGTATCATTATGACCCTAAATATGAATAAGACGCGCCCGCCACGATTGTTTGAGCTCTTAGTTGTCGCCTACGCTCTCGGCGCGTGCTCTTGTTATCTCGTGGGCGGCGATGGGAATGCTTCGACCACCGGTTATAGTAAGAAACGGTGGCCCTCATGAGCATCCGAAGTGGACGGAGAGCAGGACCAAGAAGGCGCCGTTTATATAAACATGTCCATTGATTGCTGCGTGTTCTTGTGTTGTCTTGGTACGCACGTGTACTGTATGCTCGGTGTTCTCGGGCGAGGCGGTTGCTCTCTAGCGTGTCGAGGTGGCGGAGGCGCGCTCACAGGCCGTTGAGAAGGCGGTTGGCTGCGGCCTCCACGTTGTTCTGCGTCGACTGGAGCGCCTCAAGCGCGCGTTCTCGGTCGAATCCGAGCGCCTGAGCATGCAAGCCGGCCCCCTCCCCCCGCTTGTTAGTGACCACTCCAGCGTCCACTCCTACTGTATAAAGCACCAAAGCACGCACCATGAGCTGCTGGATGGCGTCCTCCGAGGGCGGTGCGGCGGCGAGGTGCGGCGGCAACATACCTCCGGCACCAGCGGGCATGCCGCCGCCGGCTCCGGGCAGGAGCTGATCGCGGAAGCCCTGGCCGACGAGATCACCGCGCTGGCCGGGGTTCGGGCGGATGCCAAGCCGCCGCTGCGTCTCCAACGCGCGGCGCTGGCGCTGGAGCGCGATCGCGCTGGGCGGCTTGACCTTGAATAGCGGGTGAAACACGCCTAGCAGCGAGAGCACGAACGACGGGAGGCGCAGGCTGGAGATCGGGGTGGAGCTGAAGAGCACGCCCACGAGCGCGCCGCTCGCGAACGGCCACAGCGTCTGCAGGTTGCGTCCGAGCAGCTGTGGGGCGGCAAACGCAACGAGTTAGAGCTGTCAGAGTGAGGAGTAGAGGCTCGTACGAGGTATGCATGCATCTTACCACAAGCAGAATGAGGTAGGTGCTGGACTTGTCCGAGAAGTTGAGTCCGTAGACGCGCAAGGATCGCGGCTGCAGCTTCGGGATGAACTCTGGTGTTATCACACCCACGTGTTCGTGAGTGACCCCCTAGGAAAAGTAATAAGCATCCACTCCGTGGGAGGGACGCACTGTTAAAGAACACGGCGAGCGCGCCGATCTGCGCGTACGGGCCGCCGGGCAGCACTCGCGCGATCGTCGGCACCGACAGCAGCGCCGCGAGCTCCAGCACGCCCGTGATCAGGAACACGAAGACCAAGAGGTTGCCAAACTTGCGCGAGCCCATCTGCCATCCGCAAAGCCAATGCGACACCCACAACGTTGGCGACACGCGTCCGTTTGAGAAAAGCAAGCACCGAGCCGTCCACTTGCCAGCCTAACGCACCTGTCGCTCGAGCACGCGGAACTGGAAGATGAGGTACAGCCCAAAGGAGACGGCAAGGCCACTGCCGGGTTCATCACAAGCCAAAGTTAGAGCGTTGCAGAGCAAGCGGCGGGCGCCGATCCGCCTCGTCGATCGCCTTGTAGCCGTCACTCACTGATGAAACGTGAGCTGGTTCGTGAACAGCCGCCAGTACTGCATGCGCCGCAGCACGCCCTCGCGGTCTGCGTCCAAATGATCGCGCGTGTAGACAAACGTCAGTATTTTTACGCGCGATATGACAACAATCGCGCTCCATTATGGGCGGCCGATCGCTGTTATCCAGGGACGCACCAAGCGTGAGCGCGCGGCCGTAGCCGAAGACGAGGCTGGCGGCGCTGGACGCGCCCACCGCCAGCGACAGCGCGTACGTCACGGGCGCGCCGTCTGCACAAACAAGCAAACACAGCAAGATGCGGCGTTTAGCCTCTCGTGTATCCGAGGATCCGAACGACCCAGCGGCCGTCAAAAGCCGCGACAGCGCACGCACAGAAGCCACGCAGGTCGCCGTGCATGTTGGGTATCAGTCTCGAGCGACAGAGGGAGGCCTGGAGAGCGTCGAGGCGCGTTCCGATAGAGCGTCAGCCGGCCGCAAGTATGCCGCCGCGCTTTTGATCGTGGCAAATGGTGACGAAGCGACTCACAACGCAACACGTAAGCTTGGGGCGGACCGGTACTTCATAATACAACTTAGTCATTAGCGTTACTTTACACCAGCAACCTTAAGATCACTACCCAATATAGTGCACTTATCCGGTAAAGTACGAATAATCGGGGGTTAAAGTATTGCCATGTCCTTTCTTCTTATTTCGCCTCCAGTATGCAGCACTCATTATCGGAAGCGTGGGGAAATGCTAGGGGTCGATGGTACAATGGCGTCCTGTCCAGCGTTCTGCATGACGGTACGCGCCTACATGTGCACGCACGCCCCACCGCTGTCGTTTGAGGTTACGGCGGCTGCTGTCGCGGTCGGATGGCTGGGTCCCTGTGTGTATTTCGGGCGGCAGGCGCTGAAGAAGCGGCGCGCTCGCGTTTCGAAACTGCTTTGAAAGCTCGGGCGACTGGCTGGCCCGAGCAGGGCGCCGGCGACGAGGCGGTGCACGCGTTCAGAGCGTCAGTCAGAGAGAAACGGAAGGAGCGACCGCCAGCCAGCCAGCCTGGTGCCCTCCATCGGTCGTAATCGTGCGCGCAAAGTGACGAGGAGATGTTCCGGAAGGCGACCGCGCCGGCGCCGATCTCGCGCTCGCCCAACTTCAACCCTGGTGCGAAGCCCGCGGACCTGCTGAGCCTGACGTCTTCGGCGGCGTCGTCGAACAACAGCGGCAGCAATACGCCCGTGCTGGGGCAGGTGAACCCGGTGCACCTGCTCGTGGGCGCAAAGGTGTGGGTGGCCGACCCCAAGGTGCTGTGGCGCATCGGCGAGGTGCAGGCCATCTCGACCGAGGAGCAGGCCGCGCAGGTGTACTTGCCGGACGCGTCGGACGAGAAGGTGCATACGCTTGCGCTCGGCAAGCTGTTCACGTTCGACGCGTCGCACATCGTGGACCACGAGGACATTGCGCTCATGAACAACATGCACGAGGCGCCGCTGCTGAACGTGTTGCGCCAGCGCTTTGAGGCCGACAAGATCTACACGTTCACGGCGGACATTCTGCTGTCCATCAACCCGTACAAGACCATCCCGCTGCTGTATGACGTCATGGGGTTCATGGATCAGCGAAACAACGCCCCCGCCGACAGCATCGCGCCTCCGCACCTGTTTACGATCGCAGAGAAAGCATACAAGGGCATGAAGGGCGTAGTGCCAGGGTCGGGCACGCCCCAGTCCATCATCATCAGCGGTGAGAGCGGCGCGGGGAAAACGGAGGCGTCCAAGTACATAATGAAGTACCTTGCAGCGGCGAGCAAATACGCCATGCTGCTGGGCCGGCGAGGCTCCCTCTCTGGACAGCCCGCACCGCCGTCAGTCGCGAACGGTGTGAGCTCAGCCACCAACATCCATGAGAAGATCGAGGAGTGCGTCGTGCTGTCCAACCTCATTCTCGAATCGTTCGGCAACGCCAAGACGTCGAGGAACGACAACTCGAGCCGCTTTGGGAAGTACATCCAGATCCACTACAACTCGGACGGCCGCATGGTAGGCGTGTCGATACGCCACTTTTTGCTGGAGAAGACACGCTTGGTCATGCCTCAGGCCAACGAGCGTAACTATCACATCTTCTACCAACTGCTGGCTGGCCTCGACAAGCTGGAAAAACACTGCGACAAACAACGACCGCTCAAGTTGGTACCCGATGTATGGAATTACCCATACTTGACCCGTGGCGACTGTGTTGAGGTCGACGGCGTGGACGATGCCTTGGAGTTTGAGCAACTGCAGCAGTGTCTGGAACAGCTCAGCATGGACAAGCAAAGCTTCCAGCTCCCCATGTTCGAGGTGCTCGCCGCGATTCTCCACCTCGGCAACGTTCAGTTCCAGTCCTCGGGTCAATCCAACAACAACAATGAGGAGACCACGACCGTGGTTTTCCCGGAAAGCGATCGTGGAGTGGACTTGCAGCACATATCGATGCTGCTTGGCGTCGACGCGATCGAGTTTGCCAAGAAAATGGTTACGCAGACCATGGTCACTGGTCGCGGCAGCTTCCTCGAGATGCAGCTCACTCCCGAGCAAGCCAAGAACACGATGGACGCTTTTTGCAAATACCTGTACGGCGAGGTGTTCCATCACCTGATCGGGTCCATCAATGCGTGCGCGAAGGAGCAGACTAGCTCTGCCGCTGGTGGCGATGGCTCGTCAAGAAAGGTCCGACGCAAGAGCTCAGCTTTGAACTCCGGGCTCATCGGGATCTTGGACATTTTCGGCTTCGAAGTGATGAAGCAAAACAGCCTCGAGCAGCTGTGCATCAACTTCACGAACGAGATGCTCCAGCAGCAATTCAACAAGCACGTCTTCGTGCTAGAACAGGAGCGGTACGCGAATGAGGGCATCGCGTTCTCGATCGTGGAGTTCAAGGACAATCAGGCATGCTTGGATCTGATCCAGAAGCCACCGACAGGACTCCTGCCGCTGCTGGAAGAGCAACTATTGCTTAAGCGCAAGACGACGGACAAGCAACTGCTCACCATATACCACGGCAATCACTTGGACAAGCACCCGAACTACGCCAAACCGCGGTTTGAGTGCGACGAATTCATCATCCGCCATTATGCCGGCGACGTGACCTACGACATTCACGACTTCATCGCCAAGAACACGGACAACTTGCACGACGACCTGCTCGACTTGCTGCGGCGCAGTTCACACCCGCTGCTTCAGCGTATGTTCCAACCCACCGTCGACAACAGTCGGACGCCGGTCAAGCGTGCGGGGACGACGTCCTCGTCGTCAACAGTGCCTGCAAATGGATCGCTCAAGCGGCAGCAGGGGACCGCCCTGACAGGAGCGACGACCGTGTCGAGTCGTTTTCGCACCCAACTCTGTGAGTTGATGGAGGTGTTGTGGAGCACCACGCCCAACTACATCAAGTGCATCAAACCCAACAACCTGAAGTTCCCCGGCGGCTTCAGCTGCGAGCTGGTGCGCGACCAGTTGGTGTACAGTGGCGTCTTGGAAGTGGTTCGTATTCGCCAAGAAGGGTTCCCGATCCGAAAGCGCTTCGACGTTTTCTACGAGCTGTTCTGGCCGCTCGCGGTTGCGAAACACGGCGCGGCAAGCACGCAGAAAGACCCCAAGGCGATTCAAACCGCGTGTGAATTTATCGCGACCGAGTGGCTCGAAAAAACTGCGAGCGCTTCTGCAGCTGGGGCAGGCAAGAAGGTGTTTGCGATCGGCAAGAACGAGATCTTCCTTCGCTATGGACAGCTGGAGCGGTTGGATTCGTACCTTGCCATGACGCGTGACATCAATGCCACGATTCTGCAGTCCAAGTTCGCGCGCGCGCGACTAGCCGTCAAGAAGTACCGTCGACTTCGCCGCGGGGCTGTGCTATGTCAAGCGCAATGGAGGATGCAAGCGCTCAAGGCGCGTTATCGTCGCCAACGCGAAGACAGCATCAAGATCCAGGCGCGCGTGCGCGGCTTTCAACTGCGCAATCGGTTCCTACGTCGTCGGAACGCCGCTCACCGCATTTGGCGCGTGGTGCTACGCTTCTTGACACACCAAAAGTTCAAACGATGGAGTGTGCAGGTGAAAGCAGTCGTCTCAATCCAGAGACACGTTCGTGGTTTCCTGTGCCGCACGTCGGCCGAGCGCGCGAAGAAGCTCCGGGACCGATCGACGCTCGCGCTGCAGTGCTGGTATCGCATGGCACGTGTGCGACGCATGTACTGCCGCCAGCAGCGCGCGATCACACGCATCCAGACGCGGTATCGCTCCGTTCTACTGCGGCGCCGATTCGTAGCGATGAAAAGCGCGGCCATTGTGCTCGCCGCCTTCATCCGACAGGTGCTGCAGCGCAAGAAGTTCAAGGGGCTCAAGCAGCGCATCGTTAAGTTCCAGGCGCTCGTGCGTGGGTGGAAGTTGCGCCACCGCTTTATGCTGATGAAGCGCGTCGTGCTGTTTGTGCAGAGTAAGAGGCGTCAGCAGCGTGCAGTGCAAGCGCGTCTAGCCCGTGTACACGCAGTTGCGGTGCTTCAGCACACCATGAGAGCTTGGATTGTGCGCTGCCGCTATGTCCAGATGAAGGGAGGCATACGCGCGCTCCAGCACTGGGCGAAGGGATGGCTGCTGCGCAAGGACTTTCGCCGCATACGTGTAGCGATTCGGCGGATGCAAAAGAGCTGGCGGCGCTTCAACCGACGCCGACGCTGGGAACTCGAGCTCGCAAGCGTCTTCCGAGCGTCAAACAAGCTCGTTGGCACGTCATGGACGCACCACACGAAGATGGAGGACTCGGACCGGCGCATCCAGCGACTGCGCCAGAATCCGTTGCTGTATTTTGCTCTGCAGCCCAAGGCGTACGGCTTCAACACGCTCTTCCACCATGCGGCTGCATGCGGCGACCTCCACGTCGTCAAGTATATGCTGGACAACAACCAGCTTGGAAGTGACGACATGCTGCTGTTCTTGAAGAATGGATGCGGTAACACGGCCTTCCACGAGGCGTGCGCGAATGGCCAGTACGAGATCGTCAAGCTCCTCACATCTCGGATGAGGATTCGAGGAGCTAACGACCACGATGGCCATTCTCCGGGTCCCGAATGTAACGCCATCGCTGACGACAGACCTGAGCAGCAGCAGTCGTCATCACCAGCGCAACTACCAAACGAGTCAACCCGAGTCATCTACAGTGGATACCTGCGTAAGCGCCGCGAGACGTCACGCTGGATGCGGCGATACATTGTGTTGAGCATCACGTCAGGTGCCGCCGCGCCGCAGCTCGACTACTACGCGAACGACAAACCTCAGACGCTCAAGGAGAGAAGCTCCAAGACGATCGACCTGGGCACTGCGCTGTTCAAGAAGAGCATGGACACACCGTTCGCGTTCGAGGTGCACTCGCCCGAGCTGCTTCTGGGGCGCAACAAGGAAGGCCGGCTGTATTTTGCGGCGGAGAACGAGCTCGACATTCAAAAGTGGCTTGCGCAACTGCGCAACAACATCCCGAGCAGCATCGAGTCGCGCGTGTTTGCCATGCACCGCGCCTCCAAATACGGCAAGCTTGAGTTCATTGACTTTGCCGCGCGCAAGGCCGTCTGCAATTTACCCAGCGCGTCTGGGCGCCGAACGATGCCGCTGCATCTTGTCGCTGCGTGCTGTGTCAATGACGGTGTCGGAGGCAGTGCGAGGCGAGCTAGCGTCAAGGCGCAGCTCGCAGCTGACGCAGCGGACAATCCTTGTGACAACAATGCCGACGACAGCAACAAAGCCAGCGATGGTGACGATGGAGCGGCCGTACCAGTTCTAGGCAAAATCAAGCTGGATCTGGAGGCGGACATCGTCAAGACGGCGCTGTGGCTGGTTGAGAACGGCGCCGACGTGAACGCGACGACCTCCAGCAATGAGACGCCGCTACAACTTGCGCTGCGTGCGGGGAACCAGTTCGTCGCCAAGCATTTGCTGGACCGTGGCGCGCTCGCGACTGGCCTCTCAGCTGCCGAGATGGCTGAGGCGCAGCGCCTCAAGGCGGCGCTGACCAAGAACGCCATCTCCAGCGTCGGTTCATCGTCGAGTCAACACGGAACGAGCAGTTCGGGCGCACCGAGCATCACCAAGGGTGCTCGAATGCTGACCAACTCGTTCAGGCTCAAGTTCCAACAGGCTACAGCTGCAATGAGCGGCAATGGCAGCACGAACAGTGCGGCCACAACGGACGGTCCGGCCACGCCAAGCGAGCGCGAGCTGCCGCTGCTCTTCCTGCTTAAGCAACCAGGCAAGATCCGCAACAGCTCGTACGTGTCGGTGTTCGTCGAGCTCGTCGGCATCCGCAACCCGCACTACCTGCGGCGTCCGCGCATCGTCATCTCGGTGCTGGACGCGCAGCGGCACCTGGTCGAGATGCGCCAGCAGGTGTCGGTGCAGCCGCTGGTGGTACCGTCGTCGCTCGTCTGGTCCTTCACGTGGCACATGCAGACGCCGCTCGAGAACCTGCCGCTCGGCGCGTGCGTCGTGTTCGAGCTGACCGTGTCGCCCTCGCCGGCGTCCGCTGCAACGCCACTAATGCCGACCGTGACGTCGCCGTCTCGCACGTCGTCATCGTCCCTGTCATCGACAGCGACGTCATCGACGCTGGCGATCCCAGCGTCCGCCGCTGAGGACTTCGTGCCCGTGTGTTGGACGTACATCCAGGTGGATCAGCGCACCGCCAACTGCATGCCGCTCAACTCGGAGATGTACAAGTACCCGATGGACCTGACGCTCAAGAAGTTGCAGCGCTTCGATGCCTTCCTCACGGGCGACGTGCTCGTCTCGCAGGGGCCGACCGACTGATTGATCGCTGGTGCCACGGACAAGAAGACGTGCCTGCTATATTAACGAAGTCAACGAAGGTAAGAGATGGATGAATAATACATGCCTCACGCCAACAAAATCACCGCGACGTCGTGGCCGGTGGAAGCTGCCTTGTAGCTGGTTTCAATGGGACGAATAAGGACGCATGGTGTCCCCCTCTAGTGGCGAGCGAACTCGGACGTTCTGCTACTGCAGCGGCGAGTAGTAGAACGTGTGGCCGTGCGGACACATGTACTGCCCGGCCTGGCTGCCCGGCGGCATCTGCACGCGCGTGTAGCACGTGGGGCACTGGCGCATGACTGGCCGCGAGGCGCCGAAGCCGCTCGACAGGCTCTGGCGCAGACCCACCTGCGAGTTGGTCGCCGGCGGCATGCGCAGCTGGAAGAGGTGGCCGTTGGGGCACTGCAGCGTGCCGCGCGCCGACGTGCTCACGAGGCAGCGGATGCGGCACGTCGGACACTCGACCACCACGTTGCTGCGCGCAGCCGCGGCTGCTGCCGCCGCGCGTGCGCGCTCCTGCGCCGTCGGCGTGTGCGCCAGCGACTGGCCGCACCCGTCGCAGAACTGCCCGCCCGTCCCACGCTTCCCGCAGTTGGTGCCTTCATTCCATCATCATCCATACACAAGCGTGAGCCCACGAACAATAGCGAGGGCGCTATCCATGATAGGGGGAGGGCGTACAATAGGGGTGAGCCTTGACGAGGCCCTTGGTCTGCTCGGGCCAGTGAATCTGCGACTTGCGGCAGATCGGGCACTTGTCCGCGTTCGCCTCGTCGTGGTTGACGTTCTCCAGCAGGCATGAGAAGTGGAAGCGATGCCCACACTCAGCGCGGAAGATGGCGCGGCCCGTCTCCAGCTCGTCCAAACAGATCACGCACTCCTCGGCCGCGCCCTCGTCCTCCACGACCGACAGCGTCACCGCCGCCGCCGCGGGCGTCGCGGTCGCCACGCTCGCGCGACCATTGTCATCGTCGCCGGACCTCCGCCCTCCTTCTCCTCCTGCGGTGCTGATGGGCCCGTCGACGAGCGCCGAGGGCGTCCGGAAGGGCGTACGTCGCGCCTCGACATCGCTCCAGCGGCGCACGCGAACCGCCATCTTGGGTCGGTCGGTCGGTTGTATTGTGTAGTGTGGCGTGAGGGGCGCGGCCAAATAAGAAATAGACTTGGCATTTGTATGGACTGAGAGAGAGGCAGTGGAAAGCGGAGCGAAACGGTACACGGGACCATATTTTCTCCCAGAAGAAGATAGCTGAGAAAATCCAGGACTAGAGAGATTAAGGCGCGCTTTGCAGTTTGTGGTTTGCACTTTGCAAGTATAAATAGTTGAAAGTTTTCGCTTTCAAAACCTGCAAACTCAACAATCTGTGCTGTGAGAAAGAACATTTTTGTGCAAACTGAAGCCAAATTGCACTGCAGTGGGAGTTACCTCTTATCCTTTATGGCAGAGAAGATGCAAAGTACTGTGCAAACTGCTTCTTAAATACTATTTAATATTATGCACGGTGTATGAATTACTACACTTTAATACATGTTTTATGTTTTACCGAACAGTACATTACGGGCTCTTCGATTTGTTGCTAGGTACTGTATTTTTCTATTTTGGAGACTGGACGTTCTTTTTTTTGTCCGCCTTCAGCTGGCCCGCGCAGTGTGTCACTAAAACGTTGCAGTGTTAGATCATCTACACCGGTAGGGTTTAACCACAGTTTTATTATAAAAGTAACACTTTAGAACCAATGGAGTGGCTTTATACTCCATTCGTGAGGTTTAATTGCGGTTTTAACTTCACGAGGATCTGTTTTTCACGAACATAGCCGTGCCCGCACGGAAAAGCTCTGGATTCTAAAGGCAGCTGTGGCAACGGGCGCAACCAACCTTTTACGGAGCAGTAGGTACCGTAGTCTACTACAGTGCGGCATCGTACTTCAGAATATGAAGTATGAAACGATGATTTAGGCTCAGCCAACATTCTCGCTGCCATGCCGGCGCTCGCCTGCGGCGAGCACCGGTGGCATCAAGAATGTTGTTACGCCCGCAGCGCGTTCCGTGTCAACGTGTTAATACCGTTAAGTTCGAGTAAGCGTGAAAGCCGTCTCATAATAGGAGTGTAGGCCGCAACCAATACGAGCGCTTCAGGACGTACTTCATTTCCAGCAGTATTTTGGCAAGAGCAACTAAAATTCGGCAATTACAAAATCAAAGCCGGCAAGTGCAAAATAGCACCCGGCAAAACCTGCTATATTTAATTTTCGAACGAGCAAAGAGCGATATCAAATAGATACAGATATCATTACTGGACGGCGGGAGTGCGCTTCAACATGGCGGAGCCGAGGGCGCGCCAGCAGCGCGCATTGGCGCCATTTTCCGCGCTTCGCCACCTGCTCACGCACGGTTTAGGCGGGAACCTCGCAGCCCAGCACCCTCTAGTGCCCTGTGCTTGGACCCTGTGGGTGTGTTGGTGGCCATGAGGGCCTGTGGCTTGGCCTCATCCCCCTTTTTGCCGCTGCCCAAACACCCCAGTAGCACCAGCACTGCCAGCTCCTGCCCCCGACAGCCCGCACAAGACCAAGATGCCGACCACGTACAGCTGGTACACGCTGGAGATCAAGCTCCGCGTCGTGGAGGCCGCCCAGCGCGGCACGTCGTGGGAGCAGGTGACGCTAGGGCTTGGCGTCAAGTACCACACGGCGCGCGATTGGGTGCGCCGCCACGTCAAACGGTCGGAGCCGCTATTGGAGTGCCCAAGAGGAGGCCAGACGCGGCTTCGCCTGACGGCAGACCTCGTCGAGTTCCTCCTCGACAAACTGAGCGACGACCCGGACTTGACTCTCCGCCAGCTCGCGGACACGCTCGAGCGCGAGACCGGCGTCCGCGTGGTGCCCCAAACAATCAAGAATCACGTGAATGCCGCGTGCTTCACGCTCAAGCAGCTGCACAAAGAGCCGCGGTACATGAACACGGACGTCAACGAGCAGAAGCGGCGTGACTTTCTCGTGCGTCTCCAAGAGCAGCAAGCCGCTGGTAATACTGTCCTGTACATGGATTAGACCAACTTCAACCTGTGGGCATCACGTACGCGCTATCGCAGCCTGCGCGGCCGCCGAGCTGTAAAGAAGATGTTCGCTGGCGGCGGGCAGAACTTGCACGTGGTGGCCAGCATCAGCGAGCAGGGCCTGGTGTACTACGAGACCCGGTTCGGGTCAAACAAGGTCGAGCACACCC
>JAADXW010001144.1:0-11651 GCA_023337975.1 Phytopythium ostracodes
GACACTTGATTTTATTATGGAATGAGCATGTAGTTGATCGTTATTTCAGTGCGGTTGGGGTTGAGGTTGTCTGCTAATACTTCATGTTTTTGGACTTTCGATCAGTTCCGCGCTTTCGGATTTGACGGGGCGCACTGTAGTCACTCTCAAAGCTACAATTGGACTCGCGCTCTGTCTTTGCGATGCGACCACACCTATGATAACACAAATAACTACACTGAGTTTTCTACCCTTCTGTGAGTGTGTTTCGCTGCTTCGCAGCCATCTTGCTAACGAGTTGAGGAGGCCAGAGCCTATGCACCAAGAGCTGTAAGCATGGACTGAACATCCTACAGTATGGTCGGTAGGGGGGTTATTGAGGCTGGCTGGGCTCTGCTTGGCTTTGGCTCGCGAGCGGGCAATAATCACGTGGCTGCGCTCGGCCTCCCTCGGGTTTCGCGTCGACCGCGGCCTCGATCATCGGTGCGCGAACGCACGCTCGTCCATCTCGAATGATATTGCTCCATGGACCCAGTCGCCCGGTCGAGGGCCATTGAATGATGGCAAGCAGTAGCGGTGGAAGTCACCGCAGAGGCGGAACGGGACTACATGGACGTGAGCCTATCGCAGGAAATCCATCAGCATATCGAGGAAGCTGCAATCGTGGCGTGAGTGGGCGATCGAAAACGTTTGGGCACGCTGCGGTTCTATGCTTGGCGGACTGTACTGTCGAATCTTCATAATGAATTCAAGTAGTTTGTTTCAGTGTCCTTCAATGTATTGTATGCTGTCAAACTGGCTGGGTCTAGTTGGACGCGCCACTCGTCCAATTTTGTGGACAGATAGTATTGTACAGTACTGAGTAATACAGTACTGTATTTCGAGGAGCAGTACACTACACGCAGAATTCGTCGATTTTGAATTTTGATTGCAGCAACCAGCATCGGCCTTGGCCAGGTCAGAAACAGAAGAGCACCCTGTACAGCACTGGCACGGGGGAAAAATATACCAAAAACAAAACAGCAACCAAACGCAGGCAATTCCCAACACAGTGTAAAATCCCGTTTGCTTTTGTTATTTTCTCGAAATTATTTCGATTAATCCGGTCGATCATAATGTGATCGGCTAAAATTATGGTTGCCTTGCATAAAAAGACTGCACTTCGAAGTACAAACGAGGGTATAATAAAACCACCAATACAATCTGTAAAAAATGCCGATTTTGATTCCATCGGGTTCCGTTTCTGCATGTGCCAGGATACAGCGCAGGCAACCATGTCATCTGGAGCGAGCTGCGAAACGCTTTCAAGCTCTACAGTACGTAAAGCGCACGCGGTCATTCTAACGTTCAATGAGATGCGGATGGGTGTGTTGTGGAGCGAAGCGACCATCTCCACGCTCTCCACGCTCTCCACGCTGGTAGTATGTATGCGAAAGAATGGCTTTAGACGAGTGGCTGCGCGACCATCTGTAAACTGTCGGGGGTCATTCACGGAGTCCTGTCACTAAATGATATATCAAATGCCTATTTCGGGACCCCATGCGGCTAGTGTTTTTGTTGTTTTTCGGGTCGTTTGTAAAAGAGCGGCCATGACGTTGCCCCAGCTGCCGCGCCCCGGTGTCTGATCTCTCTCCTTTTGGCTCGGTGGGGCGAGGGTAGGGCCAATTTGCAACAATAATTTTAAGTCGAATTGTGACCTTTTTCGTCTACAGTACATCCACCCCATACAAAAGACGTGTTTCCACCGCACAAAACAACCAAAAGTAAAACGTTCGCAAATACCAGCAGGGGGAGGGCGACGCGCCCTACCCCTCACCATGTGGCCGCGCCGCACATCCGCGCAACCGTAGGATGTGGAACCAGACACTCGAAGCACGCGAGTTTCTATACTTGGGTTCAGGGTAGAGCGCCGTGTAGAGTCGAGTGCAAGTGTGAAGAAGGAAGAAGGAAGTGAGAGGAGGGGAGCGCTGGCCCCGGGGGGAGAGTGTGATTGGCAGATCGAGTCAGAGAAAGAGAGAGAGAGAGCTTCGCGTACAGTACGGTAAGTACGATACATACACACTGCCCCCTCCCTCCCCCCTCCCAGTATAATTAGCGCCAGTGTCGCCGGGCCAGTACGCCTGCCTGCCTATCGGTGCACTAACTACACGGGCGTGTTGTAGGCGCCACCACTGCCTGCCTGCCTGCCTGCATACATCTCCCAGTCCAGTTCACCGGCGCGTGGAGTCAGTCAGTCGAGTCGGCAGGGCCGGGAGGGTGAGGACGTCTTTCGACAAACCACCCGCCCCCTACGCTCGCCCTACTAGCAGCAGCCACTCCCCACCTCTCCCAAGTAGGGCGGACCGCATTCTCGCGCGGTGGGCCGGTCGGGACAGGTAGGGTCGGACGATCGATCGGAGCGAGCGCCCCACTCGACAGTGTCCTGCGCGCTCTACCCTGAATCCAAGTGAAACCGGCCGACGACCGACCGACACTCATGCCGCTGCCGAGCAGCGAGATGGCCACGTCTCCGCCGGCGCCGCCGCCGCCGCTGCTGCCATCCTCGTCCGCGCCCTCGAGCGTGTCGGCGCTCAGCGCCGCGGCATCCGACCTGACGGCGGTGCTGAGCGTCGCCAAGATGAACTTCTCCAAGAAGCGGCGCCAGACGCTGACCACGTCGACGCTGCCGCCCACGTCGGGCGCGCCAGAGCTGGATGACGACCCCGTGCGGCTCGTCCATCCTCCCCGGCGCTCCCACCAGACGGACGTCAAGGCGCCCGGCGCGCTCGGGCGCGCGAGCAGCGTCGGCGCGGGGCCGTCGGCGTCCCACAGCCGCTCTACGGTGCTCACGATGGCGTCGACGGTGTCGGCGTCTTCCTTCTCGTCGTCGTCGTCCTCGCTCTCGCGGGGCCAGAGCTTCCAGCACCACCTGCAGCACAGCTACAGCCACGCGTCGGACGCGTCCGAGGACGAGGGCCGATCGCTGCCGCCGCTGGCGACCGACAAGCAGCGCGCGTTGGTGGAGTTCGTCGACCGCTCCGTGGATGACGCGTACAACCTGTGTCACGGCTTCGGGCGCGTGCGCTGGGCGCCGTCCAAGACGCGCGAGGGCGTGGCCATCCACCGCGCGCGCGGCGAGGACGACACGATCCTGGACGCGGCCGTGCGCGGCAGGTGCAACGTGAACGCGACCGTGGGCGAGCTCATGGACGTGCTCATCACGGAGAACACGGCCGAGTTCGTCGCGCACGAGAGCGCCGTCAACCCGACCGAGTTCTTGGACGGACAGGTGCTCTACACGCTCGTGCCGCGCTCGCCCGAGGACCGGTTCGTGTGCGTCAAGTGGCACTGCGTGCGCTCGCTCGCGCCGTCGGTCGCCAAGCACCGCGACTACGTGTACGTCGAGGTGGTGGACAAGTTCCGCGACTCGAGCGACCGGCTCGTGGGCTACCGGCTGTCCAAGTCGATCGAGCTCGAGGAGCTGCCGCCCAACCGCACGGCGCACCTGTTCGTGCGCGCCAAGACGCTCACGCTGCAGACCTTTGCCGAGACGGAGGACGGCGGCAGCACGCTCGAGCTCACGACCATGATGATCAACGACCTGGGCGAGCGCCTGCCCGCGTGGCTCGTGCACAAGATCGTCGACACGGCCGCCATGCGCACCGCTTGCCTGCGCGACCACATCAACCAGCGCCGCATCGACTTCCTCGTCTACGCCAACCCCAAGGACATGGTGCCGCTGAGGTGAGGACGATGCACATCATGATGCTGATGGCTGTCAATGCTGCACACAAACCCCACTAACCCTCTCGATATCTACGTGGTGCTTGCAGCAAGCGCATCTGCTGCGTGGTGTGCACCAAGAGCTTCTCGCTCGTGCGCAAGAAGTACAACTGCGTGGCGTGCGGCGACGTCATCTGCAACCAGTGCAGCGTGCACCAGCTCGTGACTTCGCAGGGACTCTCGGCCGAGGGCCCGGGCAAGCGCAAGGCGCGCATCTGCGTCAAGTGCAGCAGCGGCATGCAGACGCAGGAGCTGCCGCGGCGCCGCGGGTCGCTGCGCCCGAGCTACGAGTCGTCCTCCTCGGGCCGGTCCAGCAGTCAGCGGGGTAAGCGCTCGGACGAGATGAGCCGCAGCTTCCTCTCGGACACGAGCGGCGGCGCGCCGTCCATGGACTCGCGGTCGTCGTCCTTCCTGGTCGCGAACGGATACGCCGACGACGCGAACGTCACGTCCAGCAGCGGCAACGGCAGCTTCTCGGCCTCGAGCAGCAGCGGCAGCCGCAAGCAGGCGCCCAACATGTACTCGCTCCGCCAGCAGTCGGCGTCCATGGGGAAACGCACGAGTGAGCGGTCGTCCAAGGCGTCGACGTCCTCGTCCACCGAGGACATGGCCGCCAGCGGTCTGCACGATGACGAGAATGGCGACGACCAAGACGGAGGAGAGACGACGGAGGTCGAACAGCGCTTCCCGCAGCTGCTGGGCAACAGCATACTCGCATCGACGCCCGTGGAGCTGGACCTGGGCGTCGGCAAGTACAAGGAGACGTACAAGATGCAGGCTCAGACGGCCGAGGTGTTCGAGCTGAGCGACGACGATGACGTTGGGGACTTTACCAACACGGAAGAAAGCGCCCAGTATCACGGCAGCGCGACCGACGACGCCAACGCACTCCATCTGACGCCGCTGCACGCCGAGACAGTCGACGTCGACGACGACGTCGAGGTCGCGAGCTTCTTGACGAACGAGGAGAACTCGATCGATGATTCGGCCACCGGCGGCGCCAACAGCGGCGACGTGTCGGACTCGGACTCGGACACGTCCAACTTCCTGACAGTCGACGAGAACTCGCGCATCGTGCGCATGTCGTCCTTCTCTTCGCGTGGGCGCACGCCGCCGCCACAGCTCCCAGCAGACGTGGGCGAGCCGCTGTCCGTCATGGACGACCTCATTGTCGAAGAGATGGTGCCCGAGAATGCGAGCTTCCGGACGAGCGACCTAAGGAGGAGTAACGCCGAGCACGCGCCCGAGAGCATCTCCGTCGAGGGTGAGGACGAGATCCCGGTGGTGATCCGGAAGGTAGCGAAGCGCGTGGTTGTCGGCGGCGGAAGGCGCAGTCGCGAGCGGAGACCCGTCAACCCCAAGGTGCAGGCCGTTGTCGTCGAGAGCATTGCCGAGTCCGAGTCCAAACAGCAACAGCAGCAGCAGTCGGACGAGTCGACGGATCCATCGTCAGACGCGCCACCCGCGCCGCCGGCGCCTACGATCCAACTGTCCGACCTGCAGGTGCACTTAGACCGCATGAACGAGATCTCGGAGAGCCTGCGAAACCTGCGGTCCGGCATGGCGGCGACGGAGAAGAAGGCGACGACCCAGTCGGCCATGGCCGCGCTCGAGAGCTTCGAGACCAAGGCCAAGGCGGACGCTGCCGCCAAGATCGCCGCGGGCTTCGTGAGCGCGTTCGAGCGCTCGCGGGGACTCAACGAGCGGTCGTCGCTGTTGCTGTCGTCGTCGATGGCGTCGCCTGGTGGCGGGTCATCGTCGCTGGCATCGAGCGTGGCGTCGCTGCTCTCGGCTGCGAGCTACCCGCGCACGAGCCTGTTCAACCTGACGCTGGCCATGGGCGACGGCAGCTTCCGCGAGTACCTAGTGGACTCGAGCTTCATGGACGTGACGGAGAACCCGGATGGCTCGGGCATTGGCTGGATGACGGTGCACTCGCACACGACCGGGAAGGTGTACTATTACAACGAGAGCTGCGGGCTCACCTCGTGGACGCTGCCCGGCCCGGACACGTATAAGGGCGCCGTCTACATGGTGCTGTAAGTTGGTCGGTCGGGTAGTCAGTCGAGTGTGCGGTGCGGCGCTCTGGGCGGTCGTCGGCAGTGTTGAAAGGCGCGTCATCGGAAGCGGACAGGTGCGCTAGTCACTCAAATATACACATTATTTAGCGAGGGAAGCACCCATGTCGGAGTTTGGCATTGTGCCTGCTTTGCAGTTGAGAGAAGCGAGCAAGGGAGGACAGCAAGTAGATGATTGATTGATGAACAAGGATCATGTTTCCGTGGATGTCGATAAATGCCACGGGCCGAACGCTGACTACAGTAGTTTGCGTCACTACGGCCACCTCGGGTCTCTCCATCCAACTCACAGCCACTCACGTGCACCTCCAACTCGGTCTAGTCGTCGGCAATCACTTGTACGGGCAGTCGGCGGACCGGTGCGCGGTGCTGGGCATGCCGCAGTGCGCGCACTCGGCCTCGTCGGCGGACGACGGCTTCTTGTCCATGACCGAGTGTGCGAGCGACGCGAACCGACTGGCAAAGCTGCCGCCGCCCGTGGCCGCGGTCGGCGGCTTGGCCGTCACGGGCACCGGCGGCGGGAGCGCCGACGAGGCCGTCGAGGCCGTGTCTGTTGCTGCTGCGGACCCTTCTTCCTCCGACTCGTCGTCGTCGTCGTCCTCATCGTCCGTGAACGCCCCGTGGCGGCGCGGCGATCCAGGCCGGAATGTGGCGAAGCGGATTACCTTCTCCTTGCGCGCGAGCTTGCCTAGCAGCTGCGTCACCTCCTGCAGCGACATGAGCGACGCGTTGTGCTCGTTGATGCCGATGATGTACATGCCCGGCTGCACCTCGCCGTGCAGCTCGATGGGGCCCTTGGCGCCCGTCGGCAGGTTGGTGAAGCCGTGCACGACGGCGCACTCCTGGATGCCGCTGTCGAGCAGCACGCCCAGCGGCCCGGGCGGTACGCGCACTTCAACGACCTCGTCGATCTCGTTCTCCGACTCCGAGTCGCTGTCGTTGTCGAAGAAGGCCTGGCCCTGCAGCATGGCGTCGTACTGCTGCGGCAGCGCTAGCGGGATGTCGGCGAACTGATACTCGAAGGCCTTAAGCTCCTCGTAGTACGGATTCACACCCACAATCTTGTAGTCCGTGCCCGCCCAGAGGTGCACCAGCTTGGCCTCGCCGTTGTCCTCGTAGTGCAGCGCGCGCAGGCTGCGCGTGCGGATCGACGTCGACGGCTCAAAGAACACGACGGTCGCGCGGCGACCCAGGTGGGACACCACGCGCCCGTTCAGGCTCTCGGGCTCCTTCATGGGCGCGATGCAGCCCTGCGAGCGCAGCAACTCCATGATTTGCAGGTGCCCGCGCCAGATCGCCAAGTCTAGTGCCGTGTACCCGTCCTGTATCGAGCAGCAGCAGCATCCGTCGGGTCAGCACCGCTCCTTGCGTGTAGAGCTGTAGAGAAGAGAGAGAGAGAGAGGGACGCACGTCGGTGAGCGCGAGCACGTCGGCGCCGAACTGGAGCAGCATCATGACGATCTGCGTGTTGCCCACGATGCTCGCGCAGTGCAGCATCGTGAACCCGCCGCTCTAGGCCATAGTGAGCGTCGTCAGGTTAGCACTCAAGGGGTTAGAGGAGCGACTAGATGCAGACGCTCGCACCTCGGTGAGCGCGCCGACGTCGGCCTTGCCGATCTTGAGCGTCAAGTAGCGGCGCGTCTTATCCACACTGCCCTCGAGGATGGCCTCGCGCAGGTACTGGTTACTCTTGACCTGCAGCAAGTTCATCGTCGCCGTCGCCCCTTTCTTCCTCTCCGCTTCTTGGGTCGAAAATGAGCTTTTCGCCGGGAAAATCAGGGTGAAAAGTGAACCCTCGCACAGCGAAGAGTACCGTGATCTTGTGACCCAAGAGCATGGAACATGGTACTATATAAGTTCTTTGATTTCATAAATGCGCTGGACATTTTGTTCTCAGCAGAAAATCCAAAACACAAAAACGAGAGCAATTATATTGTGAAAACCAATTACCATTTCAATATCCAGAGCAGTTCAGATGTAATGAAGTGTTGCAAATCAAGTGCTCAAATGTTATGTAAAAAGGACCATCCCGACAGGTTGATGTCAGAGGCCGTTAGGCGCTGGGACTAGTTGCCTGTTGCTGCACCATACGCCGGTAGATGCCGTCGGTCTTGCGCATCAGCTGCTCGTGGCTGCCCAACTCCACGATCTCACCGCCCGACGTCACCGCGATCACGTCCGCGTTCCGCACCGTCGACAGGCGGTGCGCCACCACGATGGTCGTGCGCTTCTTGGCCGCCAGCAGCGCGTCCAGAGACGCCTGCACCACACGCTCGCTCTCGTTGTCCAGCGCGCTCGTGGCCTCGTCTAGCAGCAGCACGTCCGGGTCGCGCAGGATGGCGCGCGCGATGGCGATGCGCTGCTTCTGGCCGCCAGACACCTGCGCGCCGCGGTCGCCCACGTCCGTGTCGAAGCCGTCGGGGAAATTGGCGATGAAGTCGTACGCGTTGGCTCGCTTGGCAGCCTCCTCAATCTGTTGTCGGGTGATTGGTTGATGTCCGGACCGACCCATGGCGATGTTGTCGGCGATGGTGCCGGAGAAGAGCACGGGCTCCTGGCTCACGAGCGAGATGCGGTCGCGCAGCCACGGCAGACTGATCTCGCGGATGTCGGTGCCGTCGAGCGTGATGGAGCCGGCGGATGGGTCGTAGAAGCGCTCGAGCAGCGAGATGGCCGTGGACTTGCCACTTCCGCTGGCGCCGACGAGCGCGACGGTCTGTCCTGGTTGGATGGCGAGCGAGTAGTTGTTGTAGATCTTGGAGTCGGGTCGCGACGGGTAGGTGAACTGGAGGTTGCGGAACTCGATGTGGCCTTGGATGGCGGGGAGTTGTTTGCCAGATCTGTCGGTGGCGTCGATGGGTGGGACACGGTCGATGATGGAGAAAACGTTCGTTGCAGCCCGCTTCGCCTTGCTTGGGTCAATGACGTCCTGGGATGCCATACCGAGCGAGAAGGTGCCCATCATGATCACCATCAGCGCGACCATCATGTCTCCGAATGTGATATGGCCGTGGGAGACCCAGATACCACCGAGGTAGAACACGAACGAGACGGCCAGGAAGTTGATGCCCTGCGAGAACCCGAACGCTGCACCCGCGCCCAGCGCTTCACCGCGGTCTTCATGGTCCGACACCTCGAGGTACTGAACGTACTGGGTCGTCAGGTCCTTTTCCATGTTGAAGGACGCGACGGTGCGAATCGCATCGATCGCCTCGGAGAGCAGCGAGCCAGCGGCCGAATCGGCGTCATTCTGCTTCTTGCCGTTCAACTTGCCGCTGACTTGCTGGAACCGGAAGTATGTGCCCGCAACCATCAACGGGATCGTCGCCAGCATGGCAAGCGTGACCTGCCAACTGTACGCGAACGCAAGCGCCAACGCAATACCCAGCGTCGTCACCTGGACAAGCTTCTGGTACAGGAAGTCAGAGGTTGTGGCCTGGAGAATCGCCGAGTCGGTCGCGAGGCGAGCCACCAAGGCACCCGACGAATTCCGCTTCAGATCGAACCACCCGACGTCCTGACGGAGCATGGCACTGAACGTCGTGCGTCTCACGCGGGCGATCAGCCGCTCTGACGTCATGCCAAAGCCGTAGCGCTGCAGTATCCCTGACACGGCCGCGGCGACGGCGATGCCCACCAGAATGCCGCTCCAGATGCGCATGTCGTGCAGCATCTCGTGCTTGGTCTTGTCGTACCGGAAGAAGAGAACCGTGATCTTTGCGAGGCAGAAGCCCCAAAGTGGATAGATCGCCGAGTTCACAATCGTTCCAAGCACTCCAAGCACCATGAACTTCCACTCGGGCGCGCCAAGCTTCCAAATACGAGACGTTGGCACGGATGCGACGTCGTCTCCGTCTTCGGCAGCGACCGATCCGCTCTCATCCGTGTCGACGTTGCCCATCTTGTCAATGAACATGCTTGATCGGCTGGATTTGCGTGAGGAAAGTCGCAACCGCGCGTCGGCGTGCTCCGATGCGAACGAATCCGAGCACGCGAGCTGCAATGACTCCAGAGCATCCTCCTTCGCCTTCTTGGCCACACGGTTTTGCGCTTCCAGCAGCAATGCGTATCGTCCATTCGGGATCTTCATCAGCTCGTCATGCGAACCCAGCTCCACAATGGATCCGTTGCTGTGCACGGCGATACGATCTGCCCCTCGGATCGTTGACAAGCGATGAGCAACAATGATAGTCGTGCGCTTGGAACCAGCAAGGAGACGGTCGAGAGACTCCTGCACGATGCGCTCGCTCTCCGTGTCGAGCGCACTCGTCGCCTCGTCGAGCAGCAGGATCGACGGGTTCTTGATGATGGCGCGAGCGATGGCAATGCGCTGTTTCTGACCACCCGAGAGCTGCGTGCCACGCTCGCCCACCTCGGTCGCGAACCCATCGGGAAACTCCATGATGAACGCAAAAGCGTTGGCCATCTTGGCGGCTTCGATCACTTCGCTGTCGATCGCACCGGGTCGTCCCGACCGAATATTTTCCATGATGGTCGTCGCGAAGAGCACGGGCTCCTGACCGACCAGGCCGATCTGCTGGCGCAGCCACCGCACATTCAAGTTGCGAACGTCCTCGCCGTCGATCTTGACGGCTCCAGAGAGAGGGTCGTAAAAGCGCTCGAGCAACGAGATGATGGTGCTCTTGCCGCTGCCGCTGGCTCCGACGAGCGCCACGGTCTCGCCGGCGTCGATGTGAAGCGAGTAGTTGCTGCACACCTTGACCTCCGGACGCGAGGGGTACGCGAACGAGACGGACTCGATGTCGATGCGGCCGGCAACGCTGGGGAGCGTCTTGCCTTCGTCGTTGGTTGGGTCAATCAGCGATGGGCGCCGGATGACTTCAAACACATCGTACGCTGCCGCTCGTGCCGAGAATACTGCCTGAATGCAAGGCCCCGACTGCCCAAGCGACATGGCACCCATCAGCACAGCGAAGAACACGGTGAGCACCTTGCCTCCGTTGTAGCAGCCGGACCCTTCGCAGTGATTCCCGTCGAGTTGGTCGTTCGCAATGAAGACAGCGCCAATGAAGAAGCCGAGTGCGTACGTGCAGAACATACAGAACTGCACCACGCCCGTGCCCACACCCACGGCAATCGACTTCTTGATCCCCGCGCGTGTCGAGTCTTCGAGAGCAGCGCCGTAGCGGTCGACGAAGCTGTCAATCGCGTTGAACATGTGCACTGTGCGGATGTTGCTGAGCGACTCCTGAGCGAGCGCTCCAGCCTTCGCGTACGCTGCAACTCCGTCTTGGGTGGCCTTGGAGATCGCCTTGCGACCAAGGAAGCCACTGACCGCGACGAACGGGATCGCGGCCAGCAACACGAGCGCGAGCTCCCAGCCCTTGATGAAGCCGATCACCAGGCCGGCCAGCAGCGTCGAAATGAAGTGGATCGCGTCGCTCACCTTGGCGCCGATGCCCTCTTGAATCACAACCGCCGAGTCGGCCACGCGGGAAGACAGTTCCATGGGGTCGTTGACGTCGAACCAGCCAATCTCCTTGGTGATGATCGCGTTCACGTAAGCGCCGCGGATGCGCTTGGCCTGGCGAGACGACGCGATGGACCAGCAGCCGACCTGCATGAAACCCGCGACCATGGTGGCGATGCCGACGATCGTGAAGTTGAGTGCGGCCGTCTTCACACTGTCGAGCAGGCCGTCGGACGACGTCGAGTCCGACTGGTTGAACGAGTTGACGACGCCTCCTAACAGGAGGGTGAGCCCGGGGCGTGCGATGCCGGTACCGATTGCGCCAACAGTGCCGATCGCCATGAGCAGCTTGTCGGTCGCGTCGGCGTACGAGAAGAGGTCCATGAACGGCACGAGCTTGC
>JAADXW010001145.1:0-11636 GCA_023337975.1 Phytopythium ostracodes
CTTCAACTCGTTCGCGTACATGAACTCGCGGATGTGCGCTGCAGGTGAAGAAGTCACAACGGAGAGAGTGAACAGGTATGACTCTTGACGACGCTGTGAATGCGTTTGTGGTGAATGACCATTTGGTTTTTGTCCAACAAATATATCAACGCGAAGGAGGGCAAGCTCTCCGATGGTGACACGGTCTTTGACATCAACCTGCACTACCTCCCTTTGCACGAGGTGGAGATCCTCGACTCGTCGGACCAGGCTGCCAGCTTCCGCCTCAACCTCGAGCCAATCATCTCGAGTGACAAGATGCGATCACCTTACAACAATTGTGCTCTGTGCTCAAGCTCATGGGCCGTTCTTGCGCTTCCGCAGATCAAAGAAGTTCGAGACCTGTACCGGTGCGACTGCAAGGCGTTCTTGTCGACAGGTTGGGCGCGCTCGCACGTCGTCGCAGCAATGGCGCTGGCGAAGCAGTTCGACTTGGACGGTGCAATGACTCGTCTGCCTACAAGGAAGCTGAGCGGAGGCCAACGGAAGATTCCTGGCGCGCTGTATGTCGACGACCCCGGCAACCGCACGTTCTCCCCGACGAACCTGACGAAATGGCTGCTGAAGCAGCCGTTGTATCCGCATGGATGGCAGGTGAGGAAGGACTTTGTCTTTGAGGAAGACGGAGTCGAGTCGACGGAGTTCATCATCGGGCAGATCAGGAATTACAAGATCGAAGGCGGGATCTACAAGTGGAGAGTGGCGTTCGCCGACGGCGACGAGCTGTTCTACGAGTGCGAGGAGATGGAGGAGATGATCTTGTCCTCGAGGCGTGCTGGCTTGGACGTGACTCGCAGCGCGGAGCAGACTGACTGACCTCGATTGAGTGAGTGGTCTTTTGCTTCATTGCGATGATCAGTTGCATAGCTGCGAACTTTCTGCGCCAAGAGTGTTGGAGCGTAGCAGATCTTCGTTTTCTCCATCAATACACATTGCTACCTTTAGATTTTCTATCTTGCATTGCTCCTGACTGCCTGCACTGTCGGGTACTTCATCTTCAGCGTGAGTTGATGGGCACTGTGCTCAGTCGACACATGCAGCAGCAGCTCCTAGTGATGATGAACATAACGAAACGCTTGGAAGCAGGTGTTGCATTGTACTCGGCGAACCTCCGTTTCGGCTGTAACCGCCAGTTGACCCATGTTTACAGTTCAACAGAGACGGGGTTAATCGCCAGTGACGACGTCCCTTATGACTTTGATAAGGGCCTTATCGAAGTCGAGCGCGACTAAATAATACAGCGGCGACGATCTTTGTAGTCGAACAGAGCAGCAGAACGATCCAAAGAATGTGCTTAACGACGGTGGAAGAGCGCAGTATTGCTGACTTTCATCTGAGTGCCAGCGCCAGCGCTATCCTCTTGTTGGGCGCGAAGTGAAGCCTGACCAAGTTCCCTCCAGGTTAGTCGCAGCAACTATTTAGTCGACTGGACGAACACGACGCCACCCCGTATTAATAGAGACACTGGAGTCCGCTGACGGCTCCAGGACGTTCGAGATGTCCGGACTCGCCACCACGCGTGACACAACAGCTCGTGATGCAGAATGGAGCACCAGCAGGGGCGTGGCGACCGTTAAAACCGGTAGAAACCTGCTGAGCTGGCTGCAAGATGCGCACAAGCCACGCCCCAAAGAGGAACACGGCGCTCGGTCGCGTTGTGGCCAGCAGCCCTGTCGTGCTGCCAAATCTGCCACCATCGACGCGGATTAATCCGCCATGCGGCTGTGCTCGCAGATCTTGCGTGCCTCCTTCGACCGGCGAACGGTCTGCGTGTATTCACAGTAATCGTGTTACAGATCGCTCTTGTTGCCCTCGAGTCCACTAGCGACCGCTCTTGGTCCTCTACTGCCAAGCGAGCTGCTCCACTGCTCTCGCTGCTCTAGTTGCCACGGCCTCCGCCTCCTCACTCATTTCGAAATCTGCCAGTTCCGTCCCAGCGCACACCCAAGCAACAGCAAGAGCCACCACCATGGCCAAGACCTTCTCCGCCGCCACCCTCGCGCTCGCCGCCACGGCCGCTGTCGCCTCGGCCAAGTCGATGCGCGCGGCCTCCTCCTCCATGCCGGACGGCACGTGACCCACCACCCGGGGCACCGTCCAGTACTCGGAGGTCTACGTCGTGGCGGCCGGCGAGACCTTCGACGGCGGCATGAAGACGTACGAGCGCTAGGACATCACGTGCGACGGCCAGACCGAAAGCGACGAGTCCACGACTGTGTTCCGGGTCGAGGCCGGTGCGGCGTTCAAGAACGTCATCATCGGCGTCAACTAGATGGAGGGCGTGCACTGAGATGACCACGACTGCACCATCGAGAACGTCTAGTGGGACGACGTGTGCGAGAACGCGCTCAGCATCAAGGGTGGCTCCTCCTCGAGTGTGTCGACGGTCACGGGCGGCGGCACTCGCTCGGCCGACGACAAGGTCATCCAGCACAACGGCTACGGCACCATCAACATCAAGGGCTTCTACGCCGAGGACTTCGGCAAGCTCTACCGCTCCTGCGGCACGTGCGGTGACCGCCAGCGCTTCGTCAACCTCAACAACGTGTACGTCGTGAACCCGGGCGTGAGCGTCGTGACGGTAAACCAGAACTACGGCGACGAGGCCACGCTCAGCAACATCAAAATCAGCGCCGACGACAACGGCTACGACATCTGCGCCTGGTCGCAGGGAAGCGAGGACGGCGAGCCCGAGGGGCTCGGCGCCGGTCCGTCCGACCCGCTCTGACAGTACTCGGACAGCGACACCACGTACGCGTAAGCTGCTGCCGGTCATGTTCGTGTGTCGGTCGGTCGCCACGCTTAGTGTCTGTGAGTCCATAGAAGACGCGCTAAAGCAGTGCGCAGTTGATGTTCGAGCGATAGTGCTGTAAGAAACTCAATGCGAGCTCAGTGTTGTGACTTGAGCGACTCCATCGTTTGTCATGGTCAATGTCTGCTCCACTCGGAACCACTCACGCGCTTGTTGTTGCTGAGAACCTCCAAGGTGAGGACGGTTCGGTGTGGCGCCTGGTTTTGGCGAATGGCCCGAGCCAAGTGATTACACTCGCTTGGATCCTTCCCGGGATGTAGTACGCATCGGTTGTCGACCTTTACACCGGTCGCCTACATCAGCCTTCGCCGGCAAAACAGGTTGGCTTGTCCTTTTACGCAGCAAAGTCCTTGCTTCCTCCGGGTTCTCTCGGTGCTGTTGCACTCCGTCTTTAGCTTTGCGCCTTCTTGAGTTGGCGCAGCATCTCAACCAACACACGCCAACCGCGAACTCAAGGTGGCGGGCCTGCAACTCGTCCAACGATGCGTCAAACGGGAGCACAAACACCGCACAGTCCGTCTCCCGGAAGCCGATCGACGTCAGCATGTTCTCACCACCTTGAACGCTCGCGACAAACTTCTTGTACGTTTCAGTCGAGGTGCGCAGCTGCCGGTATCGTTCCTCTTCGGGGTGGTCCACGACGTTGGTAATGCATCGGAACACTAGCTCCACTAGATCGGTCCAGCCGTTAGAGTAGCAACTGTTTGCGTCTCCTCCGAGTGCCCGCGCTACTGATCCGACGTCACTCACGGTCGGGAACTTGAGACCTCTGTAGTGGCCAGCAACAATCGCAGCCATCGACTGGAGGGACGAGATGACTGCAGCGTCCAGTCCTGAGGGTTTGAACTGTTGGTCCCTCGGGTTTTGGCCCGAAGTCGCGAAGCGAACGCGCTGTGGTGTTAGCTCGAACACGCCAACTGAACTATCGTCATCACCGTCGTCAGCGCTCTCCATGCGCCGAGTACCTGTCAAGCTTCGGAAGCCGCCGAGTCGGAGTAGCTCGCGCGCCGGTGCAAACCTCTCGAGGTAGTTGCCAAGCACTGAACGAGGCTCCACGCGCCAGAACTGCTCGTTCGCCGGCTCTTCCAGCAGGCGATGCAGATGGATCAGCACCAACTCGAGCACTTTGGTCGACTCGCCGAGCGAAGTGCAGAGGCGCAAGGCCCCGACGGCTCTCGACACGGCTTCACAGAGCGTCAGCTGGCTGCTGTCACCCGTGACGATCACCGCTTTGCTGTTCTTGCCTGGCTCGAGCTCGTATTGGTGGTCCAACAGCGGACCCAGCGCCGCGACAAAGTCTGCAAAGTCCAGTTTACTGTCGCACCCGATGTCGAAGGCGTCGAACCGCAGCCAAGATGGACCGTCGACCCACTGCGGGAAGCGCTGCGCGAAGTCGGCCTCGGTCAAGTACCCACGCACATCTCGATCCATGTCGTCGAAGCACGCGCGCATCATTTCGAGCTGCCGCTGCTGCACTGTCGTCTTGTTGAACGTGTCGACTGCGTTCGTCCCGTATGGATACATCTTGACGATTTCTGCGGTCACTCTCGACGGTGAACGCGCCATGCTGAGCTGCTTTCGAGGAGCCACCACCTCGGAAGAAGCCTGGCCGAAATAGTACTGAAGCTCGCCTTGAAGCAGACTGTCGATCTCTTGCTTCCGTCGCCAAAGGAACCACTCCATCTGCCCGCTGACACTCGAGAACGCGAAGCTCGACAGACTGGCAGTTACCACTGGTCGACTCGCTGTTGGCTTTCGGGCCCTTGTCGTCATTGTCTCGGGAGATTGCTCGGCAATCGGCGATGTTCCTCTCAGAACGAAGATGTTCCCTTGCGTCGACTCAACGAGGTCGTAGCCGACCGCCTCCATCAGATCAGCAGCGAACGGCAAGTACCCAATCTGCCGCTCATACGTTGGGTTCGCCTGACGGATCCTCCAGCACCTTGAGTCCTTCGGGTTCTTGAGAACGTTCTCGATACACAGCGACAAGTGCTTGAGCACTGCGCGACACTCTTCCAGCGAGAAGTGGCTGCTCTGCCTCGCTCGCTCCTCGGCAATCCGTTCAATCACCGCGGTGACGCTCTCAACTCCATCCATCAGCGCCAGCTCCGCGTCTAGCTGGACGCAATGCTCACGCAGGCGGTCCAGGGTCGTCCTTGACAGTGCGCTGACTCGCCTTCCGTCGGCTGCTCGTGCTCCGCGCAGCTCAAAGTGCGTGCTCTTGAACTCGACAAACCCCGCCGCCTCTAGTAAGCAAGTAGCGCCGTCGTATCTCCCGATCTTGCGGTGGAAGCTGTCGGTGTCGGCTCGTATCCGCCAGTAGTCCGAGTTGTTTGGGAACCGAAGGATCTTGAGGCACAAGTTGCGAACCAGTCCGATGATGCGGCGCACTTCGGCGATTTCTATGCGCATGCGCATCTTTTCGACCGCGTTTCCGAGCGTCGGCGCCGTCGTCAGCTCGTCGATGATGAAGCCGCAGCTCGCAAACACCTCAATCAGGGAGACAGTAGCCGAGCGCTTGCAGAGTGCTGTGACCGCAGGCGCCATCAGAGTCGGATCGGCGATAACCTTGGATGCAAACGCGGCCAACTGCGTCGTCGGCAGTAGCTGCGGCTCGCCACTTTTGTGCTCGGATACGTTTATCAGCGACTCGAACACCTCGCGAAACTTGAGGATCAAGTCCTGCTGGCTCGGGGTTCTACCCACGCACAGCCGCCGCACGAGGTCGCCGTGGCGCTGGCACGCCGCGTCGCCGTTCGCGAACATGCACGAGGCCACAAACGCAATCGGGCGGAGCTCGAGCGTTTGCATGTCGGTGAGGGACGTGACCGGAGGCGTACAGTCCGTCGCAGACCCGTAGAGTTGGTAGAAGCAGCACAGAAACTCCGGGAGCAGCAGCGTCTGGTGAGGGAACAGGTTCAGCTGCTGCAGATAGACTTCGAGCGGCTTGGACGGGACTGCCGAGCGCATCGCCGAGTCGAACATTCCCTGAAGCGCCGACACTGGCACGCGAGACGGGATCATACTGGGTAGCGCCTGCTCGTGAAAGAGCCGCTGCAGCGTCTCAAAGACTCGAAAGCCGAGCTTCTGTTGCCAAAGCTGAAGCTGGCGTCGGTACTCGAACTCGGAGGCGAAGCGTCCGTCGAGAGCAGACGCGACAGCTTGCTCCACGCCGAGTTTTCCCAGTCGATGCTTGGCCACGGCGAACGCTAGCAAGCACGTCGCAAAGTCAAAGCGCTTGTGCGTGCGTAGGTCATCGTGCGAATCGAACCACTCGGTTAGGCACTTCTCAACAACGCTGCGTGTCGGGCTCTCATCATCTGGAGTCAGCGCGCTCGCATCGTTCCTAGTCTTCTTGCTGCTCTTCTTTGGGGCGCAGAGCCTCACTGCGATCTCGACGATTCGGGATCGCGAGATCTCGCCGGTCCCCTTCGAGTCTTGCGCTTTGAACACATTGCGGTACCCGAGTAGTGTGCGTGCGTCAAAGAGCTTCCTTGCAGCCTGTCGGTCATTCATAAGCCGTCCACACATTAGCCGATCCATACCCTTCGATTAGCAGCACGAGTGTGTGATACTTCGAAGTATCACCTTGTCGATCGCGCCGACGGCCATGCCGTTGCCATCACTGCTGGACGAGGACGACGAATCGCTGGAGCTCGACGACTCGCTGCCGCTACTGGACCCCGCCTGACCCCGCTTGGGCATTTGTCCTTCTTCAATCAGCTGCAGGGAACGCGCATGTAAAAGACACTCCGTCAGCATCCATCGGGTGTATCGATGCAAGATGAGCACATACCGTCAACGCCAGTTGCTTGAGCAGGTAGAGCGACTCGGAGCTGACTTGAGGCGCAGACCTGTGGGCAGTAGATATGGCGGGGCAGGAGCGGCGTCAGAATCTCCACGTCTACCTTGGGATCATACACGTGACACTTTTGCGTACCGATGCCGCTTTCTTCGCCTTCGCGGCGTCGATGAGCGATCGCTACCGCTGGTGTCGGTGCTGGAACTCTGGTGCTGCTTGTGCTTCTTCTGCGCTTTCAGTGCATCTACTGGGGCGTCTTCTTCCGTCGTGCCGTCTTCGTAGCGGATCTGATCATGTTGGAAAGCGTCACTCTCATGTTACTACCGACTTCGTAGCCCAGGGCATGCATGAAGTAACAGCGTACCGTGTACGTGTCGTCCGCATTGACGGCGAGAATCGTCGCCTTCTTCCACTCGGAGGCTCGTCGCGGGGTCGCGAACTTGTTTTGGCGACGCCAGTTGGATAGGATTCGTTGATGTCGGCGGAATAATGGCACTGCCGGTCGCTTGTTGCGATGCTTGGGGGCTGCTGCTTCATCACTCGAGCCTTCCGAGTCCGAGCAGACAAGAAGCAAGCAAGTGTCGACGCGCTTGCTGGTCTCCCCGTCAGCGTACACTATGTCACAACTGCCGTCGCAATGGACGCGGTGGACGGTGCCAATGCGTCGAGACTTGGCGTCCGTGGCCTTCCGGTACGCGACTCGCACTCCGGCTTGCAGCTGACGAGACGAGCCTTCAGCATCAGAGGTGGGCTCTTTCGGCGAGGAAGACTTCCGCTCGCGATTGCGATCATCCGGCCTGGAACTGCTGTCTTTCGCGCCTGGTTGCTCGGATACGCGTTGCTTCGTTGGTACAGCTCTGCTGTCATGGTCGCTTCCGCCGTCATTGCCTGACGACAGCCTGCGTATCAGCTCGCGGTCGACGCGCTTCTCCGAGGCTCCTGCGTCGTATTCAATGTCGCAACTGCCGTCGCTGTGCACCTGGACAATCTTACCGCGGTGGAACTTCCCCTTGCGCTTGAAATTGGCCTCCACCGCGTCCCCTTTCTTGAAAGCTGCTGACGCTTGCTTTGGCTTACTGGATTGGTTGTCGTCACCTGATCCATCGTCCCCAAACAGGTCGTCATCGTCGTCCTTGGTAGGTTTTGCCTTGCCGGTCGCGTCGTCTTTGAGCAGCTCGATCAAGTCGCGACTCACGCGCAGTTCCTCGTCTCCGTCATCGTACCGCACGTCGAACGTTCCGTCCGAGCGCGCTTTCAAGATCTTCCCGGAGAACCAGCGCGATCCTTTTTGGTACCGAGCGCGCACCTTTACTCCAGTTTTGTATCCTCCGCTCTTGCTCTCGGGTTTGCCTGCTTTCGACGAGGCGGTCCTGCCGCGGTCTCGCGGCTCAATGAGAAAAGCGCCCACGCTGGTCTCGATGTCGCCGTCGTTATATCGAACGTCGTACGTTCCGTCCGAGCGCACCCGTGTGATTTCCCCAGCAAACCTCTTGGCTCCTCCCTTGTACCGCGCGTTCACGGCGTCTCCGGCCTCTAGTCTTCGCAGAGACCCGGTAGATTCCTGCTCCTTACGCTTGGCACTCTCGCCTTCTCGGAGCGCCACAACGTTTGCAGGGCCAACGCGCGTCTCCGAGTCGCCGTCGTCGTACTTGACGTCGTACGTCCCGTTGGAATGGACTCGCGCAATTGTACCCGGGAAGAACGTGTCGCCTCCTTTGTACCGAGCCTTAACCTTGTCTCCGACATCGAGCCGCTTCGGTTGCTTCTCGGCTTGATCCGCCACAATCCGACTCGCTGGGACGCGCGACTCGGAGTCTCCGTCGGTGTATTTGATGTCGAAGGTCCCATCCGAGTGAACGCGCGTGATCTTCCCGCTGAACAACTTCTTGCCGCCATTGTAGTATGCCTCGACGCTCTGGCCCACTTCATACCCAGCCTTCTCGCTGTTTGACGAGTCCACCACCTCGATGAAGTCCGCCTCAACGTGCTTCTCGCTGTCGCCATCTTCATACTTGACGTCGAACGTCCCGTCGGTGCGCGCTAGCACGATCTCTCCATTGAAGAGCTTGCTCCCGCCCTTGTACCTCGCGCGAATTTTGGCTCCCACTTCCAGTCGTTTTAGTTTGGCTTTTTCTGGTGGGTCGCCTGCTGTCGACGTCTCGCGATCGAGCAGATTAGCCTCGACCTCAGTCTCCAGCTCTCCGTCTTCATACTTAACGTCGAACGTCCCATCTCTGCGCACGCGGTGGATAATGCCGGCCAGTCGCTCCCCCCTCCGCGTTCTCTTCACGCGATCTCCCACTTGAAACGCGCTTCCTTCGGGCTTGGAGGGCTCCGAGCCGTTAATGAGATCGGGTGACACACGCGTCTCGACGTCGCCGTCGTCATACCTGACGTCGTAGGTACCGTCCTGATGAACTCTTGCGATCTTCCCGGGAAAGAGCTGCTTTCCGTTCTTGTACCGCGCCTTCACTGCGTCGCCGACCTCGTACTTCCCGTTTGCAGCGCTCTTTTTCGGCAACGATGATGAAGAAGCTGCAGTCTTCTTGCCGCCAGCGCCAGTCGCTGCCTCGATGCGAGCTGCCTCGACGCGAGTCTCGACGTCTCCGTCGTCGAATTCAACGTCAAAGGTGTCGTCATCTCGGAGCCGGGTGATCGTCCCGGGGAAGTATTTCGCCCCGCCCTTGTATCGCGCTTTAACCTTGTCGCCCTTACTGAAACCTCCACCTTTGACCGTCGAACCTGTCGGTCGTTTGTCGGCCTTGGACTTGCTCGAAGACCCGACGGGCTGGATGAGATCTGCCGGCACCTTTTGCTCCGAGTCGCCGTCGTCATATGTCACGTCGAACGTCCCGTTGGGGTGTTTCTTCGTGATCTTGCCCGGGAACAGACCGCGTCCACCTTTGAAGTACGCTTGAACACTGTCGCCTACTTGGAAGCCGCTCGCTTTCTTGTCATCGTCGCTCGGTTTGGCGTCTGACGCTCCTCCGTCACCGCCGACGCGCTCAATCATCCCCCGCTCCACTCGCATCTCCACGTCTCCGTCGTCGTACCGAACGTCAAACGTGCCGTCGGTGCGGACCTTGGCGATTTTCCCCGGGAAGAGCTTGCTCCCCTTCTTGTACCGCGCTTTTACGGCGTCGCCGACAGAGAGCTGAGAGGTCGAGGCGCTGGGCTTGCTCTCGGCGCGGACCTTCGACGGCGAGGACACGTCTCTTCGCGTTGTAGCAGCGTTGTCCCGCTCTTCTGCGCTCTCAATGAGATCGCGATCGACTCGCGTCTCAACGTCGCCGTCGTCATACAGCACGTCGAACGTCCCGTCGGCGTGGACGCGCTTGATCTTACCCGGGAACCACCGCGAGCCCTTCTTGTACCGTGCTCGCACCGCCTGGTTCACTCGAAAAGCATCACTGGCTTGCGCTGCCGCTCCCTTCTTCGGGTCTGCGCTGCTCGCAGACGCCGCTTCAATCAGCGACTCGGCGACGCGCGTCTCGGTGTCTCCATCATCGTACGTGACGTTGTACGAGCCGTCCAAGTTGACGGCCGAGATCTTCCCGGGGAAGAAGCGCTTGCCGCTCTTGTAGCGCGCCTGGACCGCGTCGCCGACCTCGAACGCCGGCTTGTTCTGCGTTGCAGCCGTCTTTTTGGGCGACAAGGACGATGATGAAGGCGATGCTTTCGTCCGTGCGCCCCCTTCGTCTCGCGCCGCTACGTCTGCTGCCCCCACGCGCGTCGCCGCCTGGCCATCGTCAAATTCGACGTCCAGCGTTCCGTCGAGCCGCACGCGCGTGACACTTGCCGCCGCCCACCTGTCCCCTGTCTTCCAATGGCGCGCCTTGACCTTGTCGCCTACTTCAAACGCCGCGGCTGGCCTCTTGCTCTTGCTCTTTGGACTTGCGCCGCCTTCAGCTGCGAGGGGCGCGAGTTGCTGCGTCGGACTCCCGGGCTTGGCCACCGACTTGGGCGGCGAAGCGCCCGCCGCCGGCTTCTCGCCGCCGGCGCTGGCGGTCGCGGCCTCGAGCCGGATCGGCGACTTGTTCTCCTTGGTGTCGGTCATGTCCCGCGCCTCCTCGACGTCCGCCAGCGGCACGTTCTTCTTGAGCGCGCCGTTATTGAGCTTGATGACGCAGGTCCGCGACGACTCGCGGATCTGGATCAGCACGCCCATGTCGTCTGTGCCCACGACGCCCACCAGCATCCCCGTCTTGAGCGCCATGGCGAGCAAGCGAGCGAGCGAGCGAGCGAGCGCGCAAGCGGCTTCCTTTGCTTGCCGCCCGACTTGGATGCAACGGAATGGCAAGGATGGCTGACGAGTCGCGGGGAGTTGAAGTGGGAAACGGAGCGACGGGATTGGTGAATAATGCGGTTTGGTATAATCGGATTGGTGGATACTGTTTTGCTTGATTGATCAACGGTTGGCACGTTAGGTATACCGACGGGTGTATACGGTACCCTGGACATGCATCGTTTCGATCAAGTGAAGTGAATGCGGCCATAGCGAGCGCAGATGCGGCGACATTGTCCATGCATTGGGCCGGTAAGAGACCAATGGAAGGCGTGGAGCATTCGCGCCAGACACGGCCGTTCGCTTGATTGTACCCATGTCGCTAGACTGCGTGGCGCACAGCGAGTTCGCACGCAGCATTGCTTCCACATTGGTGTTCCGAACGTAACGCATACTTCTCTATTCCCAAAAAGAACAAGCACAACTTTATTGTGAAAACCGCACAGTTTGTCCGAAATTGGTTCCTATTTCCTTGATTTAGCGCAATCCCGTTTATATATATTCCCCATTCACATTTTTTACACCTAATTAAGGGTGTGTGCACTGTCTACAGCACCGATTTGTTTTAACGCTACCTAACCACGGTACAGCGTTTATATCGCGAACACGCTCAGTGTAAAAGTGGGCATTCCGAGCGGGTGCAAATATATACCAACAAACACATGGAAAATGTATAGTATCATTACGTCGGAAGGTCA
>JAADXW010001146.1:0-11631 GCA_023337975.1 Phytopythium ostracodes
CATGATGTTGGAATCAACCAATCACATCACTCCATGTGGCAGGAAGGTTCTTCGGAGAAGAACCTCAAGCTCAAGTTCAACCTGATTCAACCCAAGGTTTTATATTGCATTCGTAGGTTCATTGCATTTAACCCCATAGGGTCGTAGTGGTTTTATATGTAGGATCCAGGAACCATAAGCCGATTTCGATTCAGTTGCAAATTTGCGTTCAAGCACTCAAGTCTCCTCCTTCTTCCCCCCAAGTCGGTAGTGTCCAAGTCTTCCTCCAAGTGCAAGCGTGCGTGCCGTGCTTTCGGGGACTGTCGTGGACAGCGCCCCATTACAACACCTCGCTCAATCGTGTATCGTCGGCTCTGGAGTAATCTACGGTACGCGATTGCCAAATCATCAAGAACATCCTTCGTCTCATCCACCACGTCGAGTGCCGCTCGTATCCGCATCCATCTGAGTCGGTCCACGATTCGAGCTCGCGACGCTTGCAGCTTCCGTTATCTCTCGGGGGCTTTTGGCATCTCACCGATTGCTCCAACGGCGGACGGCAACCTTGGCAGTCGGTCTGTCAATATGCTGCTTGGTCGCGTACGCCACGCGCCTATGTCACGATTCTGGTCGCGGATACCACGCTCTTGGCGTTGAAAAGCACATTCAAACCGGCAGCCAGCGCGCTCTGGCGGCTGTCGGCACGGCCTTTGCGGCACGCTTGGCACGCTTGGCACGGCGGCCGATGCGATTCTGCTGGTGCACAGCACGCTCTTGACCACACGACGCACACCTTGCCACGCACCCTACGCTCTTCGCCACGCACGATGTGTTCTTTACCGTGTACGGTACCCTCTCCTGGCGGGTGGCACGCTCTCGAGGGCGAGCGGCACGCTCTTGGCGACGGGCGGCGCGCTCTTGGTAGTGACAGCGGGATACAAGTGGAGGCCGCCGGCTTCGAAAGGTCGATGCGCTGTTGATGTCGGACGGAGCGCTCGTCGCGGCGACCGATGCGCTCTTGATGAGGCTCTAAACGAGTAAATTTGGGGTGCTGCGTGTGGAGGGGGAGGGGAGCATCCCACCACGGCCAGACCTTTTTTTTAGTTCGATCTTAAAAGGGGTATCGATTCGTTTCGGTAGTGATTGGTTATAATTGCGACCTAAAATCAAGGCTGACCTTGACAGTTGACACCCACTAATAACCTCTTAGCACGTAATGCACTTTTCATTTGTTTTGCGTCTCCAGTAATGGCGGTAAAACAAGCAACATTATTAATAAAATCAGATCATTTTGGATAAAATCAGGCTAATTCATGCACACCCAACAATATAAAAAGGATGCCGAGCTGACACGTTGTATTTTCGAGGTGTTACACCTCTATTAGACGTAGAAATTTTGAATTGCAACAAAAGACGCGAAATGGCGGGTAGCTACCCGCCATTCCACCTTTTTTTGGCTTATTCGCGGTGCTTATGCTAAAGAAAGCCAATTCGAGTAGGATTAGAAATTTGGAATATATGATCTGACTAAGCAATTCTACCTTGATTTAGCTTTAATTTCAGGATGACATGACAATAAAAGCAGGAATAACACTCGTGCCCGCCAAAAAGGTTGAAAAGCACAATACATATGTTGTTGCACGTTCGAGATGATCCGCTCACCCCAGCAACAAACAACACGGAAAGAAAGAAGCGAACTAATCCACCAAGATGCTCGGGTTCAAGGCGTTCGTGGCCAAGTCGCGC
Source organism: Phytopythium ostracodes (assembly GCA_023337975.1). Lineage (NCBI taxonomy): Eukaryota > Oomycota > Peronosporomycetes > Pythiales > Pythiaceae > Phytopythium > Phytopythium ostracodes. The sequence goes on from JAADXW010001146.1 coordinate 1,726, forward strand.
GAGCTGACGACCAAGCTGGAGCTGTCGGCCGCCGGCGGTACGTCCGTCGCCGACCCGCAGGCGGCCGTAGGTGCCCCGATGCCGGCGCCGCTGCAGCAAGCGGCTCTTCCTCCTGCTGCTCCTACCACTGCTCCAGCGCCGTCAGTCGAGACCAGCAGCGAAGGGAACGAGTTTCTGCGGCTCAAGCAGGCGCAGATGGACGAGGCGCTCGTGCGCCACCACGCGCTGGTCGCCAGGTGCGTCCACGCATTGCCTTTATACGTTGGCAGGAGACTCACGACTCACCAGGGGCTGTTTGCGTGGTTGGTTGATGGGATTGTTCCTGCAGTGGGGACGAGCTGGCCGCGGCGCTGGCGCAGACACGCTCCAGGCTGCTGGACGAGGCCGAGAGCGCGCAGTTCCTGGCGCAGAACTTCCACCTCGTGGCGCGCGTGCGCCAGCAGCTCGGCCACCTGCGGTGCGTGTATTGCTGTGGCGGTATGTACGGTCATGTGTTCTCACTCGCTTGTGTCGAAATTCAATGCAGGGGGCTGGTCCACAAGGTCGCGGAGAACGTAGAGGATGTGGAAAACCTGCTGTTGCAACGCACCGAGGAGTACATGGCCAAGCAGAACGCCGAGTTCGCCGTGCGGCAGGTGCGCAGCCCATGCGTCAATCAATCGTACGCGATGGTCGATTGATCTCACAGTGTCGCCTCGTTGATGACGGCAGCAAGAGGAGCTGGAGCGGTTCGAGGAGCAGATTCTGCACGAGAAGGAGGGCCGGAAGCGCGTGCTGCTGGAGGAGCGACGCCAGCGGCTCGCGCAGGCCTTCCATAACGACCTGAAGACGTACCAGACACTCGTGACGTACCAGGGCGCGTCGGCGGCGAGCGCACTAGCAGGTAGACAGCCGCTTTCATGCTGCTGGCGCTGCCTCGCGACCCGTCGACTCACCGCTTACTGTGTGCGTGCACAGAGGCAACAGAGCCGGCAGCAAGCGCCAAGGAGACGCTGGACTCGATCGATCTGGTGGTGGAGGCCGATGCGGAGCAGCTAGACGCGTTCTACGACTCGGACTCGACATCGGAGACGGAGATCATGCCCCGCTTCTCAGCGCCCAGGTCGCCGGAGATGGCGTCCCCGAGGTCCAACACCAAGCCGGCAGTCGATACCGCCGACGACGTGGACCCGAGCGCGATCCCGGACGACGTCGCAGAAGAGGAAGAGAAGGAGGAGGAAGAAGATGACAGTGGGGATGCCGAGGTGGACACTATAGAGCCAAGTGAAGCCAACGTGGACGGCAAACAAGCAGTACCGACTCTGACTAAGAAGCAGGACGAAGAAGAAGACCACGGATCAGAAGAGAAGGCGGCGTGAAGTATCTTCGCAGCCGCTGAGCGTGGCTTGGACGCGTCAAATGCGTGTGTCGTGAGTTGAGACCCCAAGCGCGTCCGCCGCCTTTTTTTGATGAGAAAGGTATTTAAAAAAAAGGGCAAGCGACGCGTTGGCGACCAGCAGAGAACGGCGATCAGTTGAGGCGCGGAGGGAGCGGTCGTGTGTGCGGAACGGACGCTCCCGTGGCGATCCACCGCGACCTTTTGAAATGGATATGAATTGCGGCACTCACGTCACTAACAGGCGCTTCCTCACTTGTCAACCAGCGACGGAATCGATACCAGCAGATAGACAGACGATGGAGGCCAAGGGCGGCGGCGTGGTGACCGAGTCGGAGCTGACCAAGTCGAGCAAGAGCCTCAAGGCCACCAAGGGCCGCGAGCACTCGGACTCGCTCGAGTTCGACCCGTGCATCGCCGAGAAGCTCGCGGCGCTGTTCGACAAGCTCGGCGGCGACCTGCACGCCATCTTTGAGGTTTGTTGTGATGCTTTGCTGTCGGTATTGTTTGTAGCCTGACCCTCCTCATGCACTTCTAATCGATTGCAGGAGCTGGACGAGAACCCGCGCAAGGCGCTCAAGCACCCGCCGAGCTCTGCTGAGGAGTTCGGCAAGAAGTACGCGCAGGGCTTCTACACCATGGCCGAGGCCAAGTGATCCACCACCGCCGCGGTCTCGTCCAATTTGACCATTCAAACCGAGCAACGAGCGCGTTTTATATACTAATTCAAAACAAGAAATGAGCACCACGCCCTCATGTCGACGCCTCGTGAACTGCGACGGCCACTACGTTATGATCTCTTAAGTGGATGAAGGCGCCGGTTTCTCCTCCATGGCCGTAGGTGTCGCCTCCCCAACCAGAGCCGGTTGCGTTTCCGCTGTCTCCGTTGACCCAAGTGGCTTTGGTGTCGACAAGGCCGTCAGGTCGGTCCATCCTGCGGCCGAGCCCCCGCTCTCAAGCGCCGGTGTCGTTTCTCCGACGATTTCGAACTTTGTCAGCACGGCCGAGACGGAACGCGAGCGCCTGGAGGCCGCCACGAGCTCGGAGAAGGCCAGCCGGTACTTGGCGTTGGCCTCAATCGCGTAGATCTTGACGGGCGCCTGCAGCGCCTCCCACGTCCGCATGCGCTCGCCCGGCGCTCGCGGCCGGCCGTTGCTGATGGTCTCCTCCTGCCATCGACGCACGAGTTCGCCGCTCTCGGCGTCGATCGAGAACCCGAGCATGGCGTCCGGCCGGAAGCGCCGAGGCACCGACTTGCGGAACACGTCCGTGAACTCGGGCAGGACGACCTCGCGCTTCTTGCGACGCATGCGAGCGGACAAACGAGGGGACAAGACGCCAGCAGGCGGCTGCGCTGGCGCTACTGCTGGTGTTGGAGGTGTCGTGGGAGTTGGTTGGATCGGTGGGGCAGCAATGTCGGCGGTCGGAGCGACGGGAGTCTCGGGGCCGGCAGCGGAAGCCCGAGCCGACTTGGGGACGGTTACTTCGATCACATCGCCCAGAACTGGGGACGTGGTGTTGTTCTCATTCTTGTTGCCATCGGTTTGTGGTATTGATGGAGCTGCTTCTGCAGCTGCGGGAGCCGGAATTGGTTGATCAGTACCAGTAATCGGAGCGGCAGTAGTTGATATCGCTGCAGCTCCGTCAGTTGAAGTGGCAGCAGGCAGTTCTGCTGACGCTGTTGCAGCCGACTTAGCTGGGGTGGCAGCGTTATCCGCCGCCACCTTGGCGCTGTGTCTGCTCCCAGAGGAGTGGCTATCGTTCGCTGGCTTGACGCGCCTCTTCCTCCGACAGCAGCAGCGACACGAAGAGCAGCACCGCTTCCAGATCGCGAGGAGTAGCACGCCGACTGTCTTCGCCAGCACGGGCTGCAGCATCTGGATCCAAATCGCCGACAGCAACAGGCTGACGACCGTGACGGCGCAGAAGAGGAACATGACCATGACGTTCGCGCGCACGATCTTGACCACGAAGCCGTACTGCCCGAGGATGTCGACGGAGCTGGCTTTGGCGAGCAATTGGGAGTACACGGACTCGGGCGACTCGGTCTCGGACGCGACGGGTAGGCCCACGGCATCGAACACGACGCCGAGGTTGAGTGTCGGGGACTTCATGAGGTCCGGGTTGCCGTACATCCAAGCCGAGAAGGCCAGGTGCAGCACCAGCGTCCATGGGAGCAGGTGCAGCGCCGTCTCGCCCAGCTCCTCGTCGTACGCCGTCTTGACCGAATACATGCGCAGAATGGAGAGTTTGTCGAACCAATAGGTGCCTCCGCAGGTCAGCGCGGCGATGAAGAGCAGCACGGGCGAGCCGCCGGAGAAGATCATGGTCACGAACACCGAGTTGAGCACCATGGGGTAGCGCACCGACATGTCGAACGACGGGCCGGCGTACAGCTTGTCCATCTGCTGCTGCGTGCGGATGGAGCGGCGCTTGGCAAGCCGCATGACGGGCGCAATGACGAACATCTGCAGGCACAGCACGAGGTGCGGCACGAACGCGTTGATGAGCATGGTCATGGTGATGGCCATGCCCACGGTCGGGTACCAGTCGCGCTCAAAGTCGTTGTACTTGCCCTTGAACAGGTCCTTGACCAGCGGCACCCTGTCCAGGTTGAGCGCCGCGTTCACGACGAGCACGATCACGGCCGTGTTGAGGAACTGCGCCATGAACATCTTGAGCGCGATGGCCGACGCCTTGGCCGACTCGCTCGAGTGCCGCTCGAAAGCCGCGAATGCGCGCAGGATGGCCTTGAGCAGCAGGTTGACGATCACCACGATGCCCGACGCGAGCACGATGAAGGCGTTCTTAGTCAAGTAGTCCTTGATGAAGCCTCTGCAAGGCTCAAAGTCGGCCCACAGCGCCTGCGGGCCGTCGATGATGCCCAACTCGCTGATGCTGGCTTGAAGCTGCGCTGTGCAGAGACAGTAGAGCGTGTGACTCGCCAGGTACGTCTCGCACACCTCTCCGTCGTTGAGCAGGTCCTGGTCAAAGCACGGCAACGTGCTGCACGTTGTCGAGTTGGCGTCCGAGACGCACGGGTCCATGCAGCGGATTGGAGCGCTCGCGCCCGCTTTCACCTTTGGGACGTTCGTCACGTTGAGCGGATTGACGACGCCCTTCGGGTACGAGATGTAGTACTGCGTCTCGTTCGACGCGCCAAGGTCGCACGTCTCGTTGCGGTCCCACTCGAGCTCCCACACGAGGTCTTTGGTGGCGCTGCTCTTGTCGTCGTCGAACGAGAAGCCGCCGTAGTAGAGCGCCGGCAGTGAGTACTCGCAGAGCCCGGCGGGCGGCATCTTGGCCTTGAACTGTTGCTGCGCCGACTGCGCGCCCGAGATGATGATGCACGAGAAGAGCAGCAGCAAGAAGGTCACCAAGTTGGTGAACGACCGGCGGTACAGCCGCCCGCGGTCCGTGATCTCGAGGTTCTCCCACAAAATGTTGGACGGCTCGGGCGCCGGCACGACGACCAGCGCGTGCTTGCCGTCGCGGAAGCGTAGCGGCTTGGGCTGGTACTTGCGCGGCAGCCAGTGAGTGGACCGGCGGTAGTCGCGGAGGCACCGGCGCCGCGACTCGAGGTTGTTGAATAGCACGAAGGCGCACTCGCACGACTCCAGGTCAAACGCCTTGACCGTGTCCGTCGCCGCCTTCTTGACGGACGCTGCGTTCAGCCTCCTGGACGGCTGGTGCTGCAGCTTGGCCGTCGTTGACGGAGCAGGCGCGACGGTCGCTGACGCGTTCGGCGCGGACGATCCGTCTGTCACGCCCTCCTTGCTGGCCGTGCGCTGCTGCTGCCGGAACGCCTTGATCTTGCTCGTCTTCTTCTCCATCTGCGCGTTCAGCACCGCGAGCTTCTTAGCCGCGGACTGCAGCAGCTTCTCGTCTGCGAGGTTGAACGTCGTCTTGAGCCTCTTCTTGCGCAGCTTCTTGGCCGTCGAGGCGTCGGCGCTCGCGACCGCGGCCGCGTGCGCCGCCTTCTCCTCCTCCGCCTCGCGCTTCTCCTGCTCCAGGATAGCGATCAGTTGCTCCGTCTCGGCGATGCTCCGCGTCAACGCCTCCATGGACAGGAAGGTGCGCAGCAGGCCGCCCGTCGGGTGCGCCACGCTCACCTCGGCGATCCACGTGCCCACATACATGTCCACGTCGGCTTCGGTCGTGCTGGTGCCTTGGATCCCCGTCAGATGCTCGACGTTGGAGACGACGCTGCAGTTGCTGGCGTTGCGCGAGAGCGAGTGCTTGACCTTGCGCCTCCGGCCCCAGCAGCAGCCGAGGAGCAGCGGGAAGTACTGCTCCTCCTTGGTCGGGTCGAACAGCGTGTTGAAGTGCTCGAGGATCTCGCGCTTGGTCGCGTCCGGCGGCAGGCCGCGCACGAAGACCGCGTACTTGGCCGGCGTCAAGTTCTCGGCTTGGTGCAGCTCGATCGCCCGGCGCGCGCTGATGCGGAAGGAGATGAAGAAGAGCAGGAACACGAACGAGTAGATGGCGTCGCTGGCCGTGATGATCCACGAGACGGTGGCCGGGTCCGTCGTGAACGGCGTGTTGACCGTCTCCCACGTGCAGTCGACCTCTCCTTGCGGCAAGCACAGACTCGCGTCCTGCTTGACCTCGTCGCTGACGCCCTGGTTGCCCAGCGAGGCGTACGCGAGCTGCAGCGGATCGGCCATCTTGCTCGTCACACCGTCGCCAAAGTAGTTGACGACGATCGCGGGCAGCGAGATGATGCCCATGATGACGAAGACCAGGCCCAGGTACTTGGTCAGCATGAAGTAGAGCTGCATGCCGATGCCCAGCGCGCCAATGTCGCTCATGTTGGCGTCGAAGACCGACTTGCTGCCGCCCGCGAGCCGATCCAGCTTGGCCAGTGCCGACGCGCGCTTGGCCATGGTCACAAAGTCCTTGCTGCTCACGGTCGCCGCCTTTTGCAGAGGCGAAGATGGGGCGGGAGGCACCATCGGCTCTCCAGATTCGAGAATTGGAGCGGAAGGAGTGACCGCATCGCCGTTCGTTGGCTCGGAATCAACCTTTGGTGGCTCGACCTCGACTGTTGCAGCGGCAGGAACTTGATCTGGAGGCGACGCGCCGCGGTTTGGCACCCCTGCTGACTGCCGCGGGCTCTTGATCGAGGCTCCTTTTGATTGCCGAGGGCTCTTGATTGACGTTGAGATCGACTGCCGGGGGCTTTTAACGGACTCACTCGCAGGCTTGGGCGGCGCAGAAGTCGACGCCAACCGCTCCTCGTCCACCTGAACGGGCGGCGGAGTCTTGGGTCGCTCGATGGCGCCCGCCTCCGGGTCGTCCGGCACGATCAGCGTCGGCAGCGACCCTAGCGACAAGTCCATCTCTCTCTCTCTCTCTCTCTCTCTCTCTCTCTCTCTCGGACTTGGGGAAAGCGCCTTGGAGTTGACAATTACGAGAGTGAGGGCGCGAAGACCAGACGCAAAGGATGTCCCGCCGGGGTTGGCGACATGGAACCGAGACGCCGTGCCACTTTAAATAGCCATCGAACAGACCAACCGAGAGGGAGGAAAACGACTCCGTCGGGCTAAAAGCAAATGTCAGGCCTTCAGCTGACAGCCAGGGCAGTTGGCGAGCGCGCAGACACCTGGGAATACATGAGGCATCAGTCCAAAGACCACCCGAACGATGTCGGTGGCGGGTCTGAGACTTGAAAGCAACGAGGAGTCGGATTGGATACAGCAATGGCCTACGTTGCACTGGATGTGTCAAAGTCTCACCTACAACTTCCGCTGGTCGTCCGCAAGTATGCTTAGATCAAGATACTTTGGGTCCGTCTCGCATCCCCGCGCTTGTCATCTCATGGTGCTGAGACGAGTGGCACGTTGCGCCGCGCCCAACATGTCGCGAACTTGGGGCGGGTACAAAGACACACACGCCTCCCCCTCGGGTCCCGGTGCCTCCCTTCTTCTCCAACTTCTCGTGTATCGATACTGTCGTGGTGGCACTGTCGGGCCCACTCGCCGTGACCTTAGTCGCCTTCCTCGTTCCCCGGCGGTCCGTCCGCCCGTCCATTGTGCCAGCGGACCCGCTCGGCTTCACATACACCTCTCACCCTCCACATAGCAGCAACTGCGGGCCTTAAAACCCGCGGGGAACCGCCAGAGCGAGATGATCTGGACGCCGCTGGCGATGGTGCCGGTCGGTCTCTCGAGCGTCGGGTCGGCGCTGATTGTGGTCAAGCTGTGGCGCGACTGGGACGTGCGGCTGTCGAGCGTGCGGTGGCTCTTCCTGCTCTTCTTCTTCTACCTGTGGCTGTACACGACGGGGCGGCTTGTGCAGTACGTGTGGCTGCTGACGCTCGACTCGGGCCAGATCATCGCCGTCAACGCCGCACTGACCCGGACGGAGCTCGACCAGCTCGGCGCCTACATGTCCATCTACATCACGGCGGTCAAGAAGCCCTGGGTCACCACCGTGCTGTGCTTCTGCGACGCCGTGCACTTCGGCGCCGCCTTCTGGGTGCTGCCGCTCACCTACGAGCTCGCGCAGATCGCCGCCAAGAACATGGACCGCGGCGTCGCCAAGGAGCAGCGCCAGATCATGATCTACACGAGCGTGGGCCACGCGCTCATCCTCGGCTTCCTCGTCGCGCAGGCCTCCATCGCCATCGACCACAGCGGGTACTCCATGGCGGCGTACCGGCTCGTGCTGGCCATCTACGTCATGCAAATGTCAACGCTTGCATACATGGCGGCGCTGCTGATCGCGCTGCGGTGTAAAGGACGCAACCTGGAGGCCGTGGACGGCCACTTTGAGGCCTCGCCGGTCTATCGCCGGCTCATGCGCATCATGTAAGCTGTCTATCTCGAGTTGATGTATCGATATGACGCACACCTGACTCGCTCTCCGACTGCTGCAGGCTCGTGTACGCGCTGTTCGCGTTCCAATACGAGGTGTCATCGCTGTCGCTGTACTGGAAGACGCCGACGCAGCCAGGCATGTTCACCTTCATCGCGCTGAGCCAGATCGTGTACAACTCGACGGCCTTCGCGCTTGCGCTCATCACGGGCTGCAGTCTCCCCTGCGTGCTGCGCTTCGGCGCGTGGTGCCTCCCGGACGACGTCGAGGCCCAGCTGATCGAGCTGGGAGGAGGCGACGACGTGCTGCTCCGGTCAGCAGCGATCACTCTCACGCCGCACCACAGTTCGAGCCGAACCCCTCCCTTGGTCAGTCCGGTGTTCGTCGTGACGGACATTGAGTCTTCTAGCGCGCTGTGGGGCGTCGGCGACGGCCTCGTCATGCAGCGCGCAGTAGAGATGCACGACGACATTCTGCGCTCGCTACTGGCAAAGTACCGCGGCTACGAGATCACAACGGCAGGCGATTCCTTTCAACTCGCGTTCCACACGATCCGCGAGGCTGTTGAGTACTCGCTGGCCGTGCAGATGGAGCTGCTGATCGCGAAGTGGCCCAAGGAACTCTTCGGGCTCGTTCCAGCGACCAGAACGGAGCGAACGCTGCCCCACCAGCCTCTGTTCCGTGGTCTCCGCGTGCGAATGGGTATCCACGACACGTCGGTCGACCACGAGGGCCCCCTGGTCGTCGGCGTGCACGCTGTGACGGGAAAGACAACATACGCCGGCGTGTCGTTCGAGATCGCGAATGAAGTGGGCAATTTGGGCTCCGGCGGGCAGATTCTGGTCACTGGGCGAGTCGCAGACTGGCTGAAGGAGAACGACTGGCTGCTGGAAACGCCGGTCACCATGGGCCGAGTGGCCGAGTACGTCATCTCACACACCTCAGTGGCCGTCGAGCTGTCCCAGGTGCTGCCGCGGCGACTCTATAAGCGCGCGCGCTTCTTCTCGAACCGAAACATGCTGGAGAGAGGGATGCGTGCGAGCCAACGCGACAGCAGAGTGCTGCTTGAAGGATCTACGTCCGGTGAAGGCACTCTGCCGGCGAGCTATGCAAGCGACGGACGTTTGGCATGACAGGATAGCAGGGTGATAATGTATTTGATTGTTTGCCGCTGCGTCATGCTACTCGCACGCGCTACGTGCGGCAGCGCTAGCGTATTGCACACAGACCTGACCCCAATTCGAACTAATAAATCACGAACCTACGCGATATTAATTGCCCGGTCGACGGACCCCGGGCGCGCAGTCCACGTCACGCCGCCAGTTTCCTCCGGAGTCGACACCAGCATCGGGAACGGCGTGCTGCTTCTCATCGTTTCCTCGCTTGTCGACCAGCCCGGCAGCGTCAGGCTGCACTGTCGATTGCCGGACGTCGACGCCTCGGCCCGCACCTTCGTGTTGAAAAACTGTTTCCGACCACGCAGCTGCGTCGGAAGCACCTCGAACAGCTCCACGTGCACGTTCACCTGCGGAACTACGAAGGCCGCCAGCCAGTCGATTTCATATCGCTCTGAGACCAAATCGCCGTTCTGTTCCAGCCACTCGGCCACTCTCCGTGTCACCACGATCTGCCCGCCAGCGCCCAAGTCGCCCACCGTACTCGCAATCACCTCCGACGTGCCCGTGTACGTCGTCTTGCCCGTCACCGCGTGA